>QNGE01004104.1:0-68305 GCA_008508345.1 Paragonimus westermani
TTCTCTGTTGCGTGCGTCAAAGTTTTCATAAACTACAATCATTTGCCTGTTGACCATGTCTCTCCTGACGGAAAGCTTCACGTTTTGCTACTAATATTTCATTCGTTTTTGTATGGTTTGTAGATATCTGCGATGATCGTGCTTCTCACATGTGCGTTGAGAAATATATATAATTATTATGTTTTCCAGGAATACCGTCACCTGGGGTGTGGGGTATACATGAAATCGAGTCATTTCCTCACCTTGGTCAAATTGCGTCTCTGATGCGCCAATGCCAGCTACCTTACACTGGTTAGACATAGCTAAAACTCAACATTTCCCACACAATCCTGTAATCTAGCAATGGCAGGACAGACTGACTGGGAGCACCTAAATGTGGCGTAGCTGCGTCGCAGCACGCAGGAGTCAGTTAGTACCAACCAAGCAATTTATTGGCCGTTAATCAAATGTCGGCGTCACGCAGATATTCCCCGACCCAAAACGCAAGACACAAACAGGCTCAGGCGCGATCACTATCCCGGGTTCGTTAGACATACTCCCGTTACTAATGACTGTAGATAGCGAGAGCGCCCTCTTTCAACGGAAAGATTCAGATGAGCAATCACAGTGGATACCTTTGAGATCCAGCGAAGATGGGCAAGATAAGAACCCAACACGCTTATTCGAGAGTGTTTCTCACAGGTGCGTTGAGAAGTATACCATTATTATTATTATTATTATTATTATTATTATTATATTATTGACATTGATGAAAACTTTATCTGGTTTCGACGGAATATTAGCATTGAGTGATATGCTTTTTGTGCTAAACGAAGCGGCAAAACCTGAGTTGAAGATTTCACGCATTGCCGCAGGGTCATCAACAACTGTTTCATCTTTGGGAGTGTTAACTTCTATAGCAGGGTCCCTCGTGAAATTTCTCGTTTCATCAGTTGCATCAGTTTTGTGCATCTCTGTTAACTACGGAGCACAAGTTTCTCGTCGTTTATTTGACTGTAAGGATTTATCTGTGTACATATGAGCTGAGGAGTTTTGATTTAATGCGGGCCAAAACGCCTATACAAAACGTTAGACGTCTGATAAATTCTCCGGCTGTTTTGCTTAGGAGCCTTAATAGGAAGAAGAAGGCATTCCAATCAACAAATTTGATGGGACAGTAGAATACAACTGTCCGTTTGGTAGCCGTATCGAAATCTAACAGACATTTGGCGATATTGTGGTCGCTTCTTAGAAATTGCTGTGAAACTGACGTCTCTACAAACGAAATATCTACGGCGAATATAAGATCCAACATATACCTCTCTCTGTTAGTTCCTACAGGACCATGTTCACGGTCTATGCAACCATTTGCAGGAATAGAGTGGATACACTGACATGACCTACCTGGGCCTAACGCACTCGTCGTCTCTTCACCGATGGCGAACTAACAGTTCGTCGGTGGCTCACTATTCCCAAAAGACATGCGCATTCGTGGCCGCACACATCGCAACACCATATGGTCATGTCATCACGACATGTGACACCGGTGATTCTCTTGCGCACCAAGTGCTTTCGTTCTCGGCCGCGCAGTGACTGCACGTTGAATTTTCAGACGCCTTTCGAATCGCATTTCTCCAGGCCGTCCGGTTCGACGCCATGTCTTTTTAACATTTGAAATAAATACAACAACGTGGAGAGCTTACCTAGATGACACCCTGGTATCACCACCAGGATTTATCCTTCCAGATTTCAGTTGTCCATCCAGCAGCTGCTTCAAAGTGTGGCCATCGCGTATTCCACTGACATGACCTGGCCAACAGAGCTGATTCGGCATAAGCAGAGTTTCCACCCCGTTCATGTCCGCTCACCGTAGTACTTCAGTGTTTGGAACCATGTCTTACCATCGGATACCTAAGACATGCCCCAGACATTGCACATGGAAGCGGCTCAAATGGTGTACGTTTGGCTGATACAATGTTCACGTCTCACTGCCGTACAGCAGTATAGACAGCACCATTGAGCATTGGACAAGAAGCTCACTGTCCGCCTTCAAACTGTGGTTCTGCCAGATACGTTTTCCAAAACTTCCGAAAGCAACAACGGCCTTCGGCACACAGGCTCTCGACTTGCGGTCCACGGACGGATCTGTCGACGAATTGCTACCCAAGTAGTAAAGTTTGCAAAGCCATCGATAAAGTTTCCGCTGACGCGGATTCGGAGTGGAGGTTCGGAATCACACGTCCATTCGGAGATGATTGAAAGGAGGTGAACGTCTTACCTAGGTTGATATCCAGTCTAAACTTGGAGGCCGCGGACGCAAAGGCTGTCGCCAGGCGCTGCAGTTCTTCTCCGCTGTGTTTGAGAAGCGTGCTGTAACCTGTGAACAGAAGCATGCGTATCCTTGAGATATGCAACCGGGTCAGATCCCTGAAATGTTGGATAGTCAACGAGCGCCCATCCGTCCGGTATTCCACCTCAACGCCAACCTCCCCAAGATCCTGAAAAGCTACTGTTGCCATGCCAATCAAACATAACTTAAATAGAGTCGCGGTTAGGACACAACCCTGAGCCACGCCAGTGACAAAGTCAAAATATTTAGAGGTCGAACAACATGATTTTACCTTCGCCCTCATAGTCACACGCAACAGTCCAATCATATTGACGTACTTGGACGTTCAAACATACCAAGCACCATCCACAACGCCTTGCAGCTCACGGAACCATGCGCCTTGATGCACTCCATGAACAGGACGTGCAGATGCTAGTTTCGTTCCAGCCACTGCTCTTGAAGGTGTTTAACAGCAAACACCTAGTCAATCGTGCCGCGACTCACCAGAAATCCGCATTGTTTCTTAGGAATATATGTCTCCAGTACTCCTTTACTCAGCCGGTTCAGAAGTCTTCTGGCAAACACCTCGCCTGCGCAGCTCAGCAGACTTATACCTCGAAAGCTGTTGAGACATTGCTTACTACCCTTATATTTGAACATATATGCAATGAAGGCATCCTTGAAATCTTGCGGCATCAACCCGTGCTTCCAGGCGGAGTGAACCAACTGGAGAAAAGCGCGTTCCAAAGCAGATCCGCCATTCTTCAGGATCGCACCTGGCAGTCCATCCTCTTCCGCAACCTCTCCGTTGAGCAGTTGACCAATCGCTCTCTGCAACTTTAACAAACCCAGGGCGAGAGCAAATGATGGCCTGTTGCGACCAGTTGTCCACAACCAACCAATCAATGATAGCAGGGCGGTTAAATAAACTATCAAAATGTTTGCGTCACAACCTCATGTTTGAGTGCCCGGGCAGCCGGTGTCTGTGTCCACTAGTTCTTTCGTAGAATGGATGGATAGACTAAATATCACCTTGAAGGAATCGGAGAAATCCTAATGTTTTCGACGATCTGCATAGCCCTGTATCCTTTTATTGTGCTTCCCCCAAAGCTGGTCCTTGATTCCACGAGCAAGTTCAGTCAGTTGATGGCGGATACTCTGGAATGTGGCCTTCTTTGCTGCATCGTTAAAATAGTGAACTCCGCCTACTTTCTTTGCGTCAAGCTGAAGAGTTCCACGTTGTCATTGCCGAGCATATCCGGACGTTCCTTTTGCTCCAAACAGATCGTCTCAGTGGCTGCTGTAAAGATCTGTTCTTTGAGTTGTTGCCATATAACCCCGAGAGTAGTGGATACAAAACGTCGTGCACGTTCCAAAGCAGTCTTTGTCACGGAGTTCTTCAACATTTTAATGTACATTTTCTGTCGTTGTCCGGAAGATCTACAATAAACAGGCTTGCGGACATAATTAACCATTTGGGTCTTTACCAGCCCTTGATAGGTGCTACACCCAGCACCACGCATCGCTCGCGTGATACACACCTCACGAATGTCGCATCGTCGCAAAATCACGTGATCAAGCAAACGATGGCAACGGCTCTGTGGGTGGTTTCATTCCGCAGATACTGTCAATCAACGTCCCAGCGGCTACGAGGTTTTTGTGAGTAGAGGTAGTCTGATAGTTGATGCCGACTAAGGCGTTTAAAATGGTAACTATCGGATCTGGCTGGTGTAAAATTCCGGTAAGCCGTAAACACCTACCCTGTGGTTTCGCCATTCTGGCCTCCAATCTTGTTATCTATGAAACCTGCTCTGAGAATACATCGGTGCTAATAAGTGAACATGACTTGGCGTTGTACCTTCCATGCGATATGCAATGAATTTTCTGTTGGGATAACTGTTTTAGCAGTTGCTTTGGTCTCTTTACCAATAGCAGGAGTGGAGTAGTTGTTGGTTGCACAGTCTGGGGAGGTTACGCCTTTCTTTGCCGCCATCACGTCATTTTTGTGCAAGAATGATCGCTTTCCGACTGGCGAGCCCTGGAGATTATTTGACTTAGTAGTCACTTCAACATGATGCCCCTTTCTGTTACCAAATTACGTTCAAAACGTCTATAAACAATCAAATATATAATAAACTCTAGCAAATATACTGGTTTGAACGATTTTAGGGCGAAAGCAGGATACACACTAGCACGCAATTGTAACTGGCCTTTTTTGAAACACGTGCCGACGAAGGTTACACTTTATTATGTATACAAACGACATATATGAAGTTATCAAGCATGATAAAATATTCCTATTCGATGTCGACAATAAACTTTTCTGTACTTTTTCTTCGGGCAGTATCAGTCCTTGGTTAGAAAATATGCGGAAAGACTGCGTGTCAATGGATTTCCAGTGCTAAGTTTGGCCAACGGAAGTTTCGGTCAATAAATCTAACATCATTGCACGTGGTTTCCATAAACCAGAGGGTTTTATAAATCTACGATCATAGCACATCAGCTGCCAACTCAGTGCCTAGGGATGAACTAGTTGAACTCATTCACCTTCGCGGAACATATATCTTTCCTATCAGCTTAAAACTAAACGAACGACGGATTACACTATGAATACATTCTTTCTTCCTGCCGCTCGATCACACCTCCAAAACCTCTGTATACGCCCCTAATTTGAGTAGTGCACGTTCATATATGCTCGGCCGCGCAAATCTGATAGGCTAGTATTGAGAAGTCTCCAAAGCACATCCACGAAGATTTTACTGGGCAACCTATCATCTCGAATCTACATATGACGCCACCAGCCGATTGCGTTCGATTCCCTCTGGCTGCGGCCACTCAAGATGGCCTTTGCACTCATGTTCAACCTAGTCTATGCTGATAAATTTGCTGCCAATTTCACCGTCTGTTTGCAACGTAACTCGAAGCACAAACATAGAAAAAAATCAATTTGGCAGCCCTTAAATCCCGGAAAAAGCTGCGTTCAAATTTTCTTATCGTAAAATATTCCCATATTTGGGGCAAACTTCCGTGTGCAATTAGAGAGCCAATAGAGAACATGTATCAATCCAAGCGAAGCGTAGAGGCTTCCATGACAATAGCTAGTGTCACGTGCATTTTCATACACTACCTCCCTGAAGACGGTATCTTTGTAGGTGGACATAATAGAAGCTGACGGAGTACTCTCTGTACTACGTGATTTTATGTCATGTACTCCTTGAACAGATCCAAAATACCAGTTTCTCCGGCAGAGCAGGATAGGCCTCTTACACATTTGTGTTTAATGCTCACAAGTGAACAAAGAAAGGCATCTATACTCAACACAAATTGATGTCGACATAAGTGCTCCTGTTAGCGAGCAGTCACTCGTCGTGATAGTCATATTTCGACTGCCTGTAGTTACAGATCACCATGCAGAAGCTGTGCGCGCTGAAACTGCTTAGGAAAAAGAAAATATGCTTGACTTGTTTGTCTCACATAACGGCGAGAAAATTTTTCATTTACCTCCGTGATTATCCCCCCCTGAAGGGTTGCCTGACAAATTTCCGTGATGTTACACATCCATTGGAATCCACATATCGGTCGTACAGAGCAAACTGGCGTCAAATTCCGGCATCAGCCATATACCACGAAAAGCTTTGAATAGATCTCTTTTCGCGTCATATAATAAAAATAGTTCGCTTACGCTGTACCTTTTGTTACCAAGCACGTAGTTATTAATTTTACATGAAATGTCTTGCCAGAATATTAAACAATCTATTATTTGTCTAAGCCCATATTATCCTGTCGCTTTTTCACATTGCTTACGCACTTCGGCGTTTAATTCTTGATTCCACAAATACGTTCAACACGTTCAAACGCTCCATCGTCTACGGACATTCAAAATTCCGTACTGGCTAAACGACCTGTTGAGTTTGAGCTAGTCATCCAGCAATTAACGTGGTCCTCTCCAAATATCCGCCCACGGTTTGATAATAACAATAATAATGATGATATATTCATGGATGCATCTGTGGAAAACACGCTCAGGAGAGCGCGATCACCGTACACATTTTGAAGCCAAGTAAACATGTGAAGACCACAATCTTACAGTGGATCAACTACGTGAATGAAGCAACAAAACAGGCATTATATGAGAAGAATTCCACTTTAGAAATAAAAATCTAATATGCACGCTTTTGAGACGACGGTACGTACGGTCGCCAAAGTTTGATAACCGCTGAGTTTTTTCATCAATTGACACTACACAAGGTGACCATTGGCCTAATGGTCCAAGTGGTGCCAAAAATGAGGTGTTTGGAGGATGGAGGGGATGGACAGTCAGAGGATTTCATCAATATACATTGCAGATGGTCTTGAAAAAGTGTGTAGAAAATTTTGTAAGAATGAGTGGGAGGATGGACCTCTCTACTGGGCTTCACTTTTTGCCCAAATTCCAAAAAATTTGCGGATTACGCGAAGCGCTCAATTATCGCGTGATTTTGAGTGCCCGAGCGATGTGAAATGTTTTCTTGCGTGAAGTGTATCAGTGAAACCAAGAATGGAAAGGAAAATCGCGCGATTAACGGGGGAACGTAAACTTGACCATGCGAACTATGACGGACAATGGAACATAGCTTCTTGTCATAACCATTTTTATGACTTTAATAACACTGTGTTAACTTATAAAATATATACCACCTGCTAACAGATGTTATCAGATAAGAAGAAAAAGAGACAGATTATAACCCTTCCCTAATACGCGATTACTGCCGAATTTAGATGTTTATTTTCTCCGTACGGCCGGTAAATAGGTTGAGGAGACTGTTCGACAATACCGAGAGGTTGTCATGTGGTTTATCAAAGAGAGAAGAGGGGAAAGTTGAGACGCAAGGTTTTCGTGTAGTCATGAGACGACCAGGTTGAGCTGTTCCCGCCAAACAGTTTTAGCATCTACAGCATTTGAATAGCTATTTACACGGTTGGCGGCATCCGATTCGGATTAGACTGTCACAGTGACCGAGGCCAAAGGACGCCTGCACTTAACCATCACTTCAATTGGCTTGCGTTGCACCACCTGCAGTTCCACCCACAAACCACATATCCAGTGTAAACCCGAAGAAATAGGACCAGGATGTGTGCCAATGGGGCCTTTGTGTCCAACCGGCCAACGCTGGTTAGCCGGTTGATTGAATAGTGCAGAACGGAATCTCTTATCTTTCAGAAACTAAACACAGAGAGGCTGCAATGACGAGATATGATCTAAGAAGAAAGATTTGTGAAGCGTTATACAAGAAACATTAAAGTAAAGGAGTGCAGGTTAGTGCATCCCAGAGAAGATGAGGATGAAAAACAAGATTCTCAGTGAAATATGAAAAGCCAGACAGACCATTCATCATACAATACACCAACCAAACCGTAGAAAAGAATGGATAGAAAACCACATACATTCAAAATTCTGAGAGGAGGAGCGGATTAATTGTCAACGACCAGGTTGTTGGCCGATGCAGTCGTTAACAAAAGTATAATGGATATACTGATATAACCTATCTGAGCCTAACATACACGTCGCCTCTTCTCCGACGGTGTTCTATGGGTAAGTCGGTGACCTACTAACCTCGAAAGGCCAGCGCATTCGCGGCCGCACACATCGCAACGCCATATAGTCACGTCACCGCAACCTATGGCACCGATGGTTCCTTCGCGTTCCGCACGCTTCCGCCCGCGGTCGCGCAATGGTGGCTCGTTGAACTTTTGGACGTCCGCTGGAACCGTATTCCTCCAGGTCGTCCAGTTCACCGTCAGATTTTCCCAACATCTAAAATCAATGTTACAACGTGTAAGACTCACCCGCACAACATCCTGGTATATCCACTTCTGACCGCCAGGATTTTGCTTGCCTGCTTTTACGTGTCCGTACAGTAACCGTTTCGGGATACGGTCATCGCTTATCCGACCAACGTGACAGAGCCAGCGGAGCTGATTTTGCATCAGAATGACTTCCATCCCGTCCATATCCGCTCGTCGCTCTACCTCAGTGTTTGGAATCATGTCCGATCACCGAATGCCCAAGATGCGCCTCAGACACTGAGCACGGAAGCGGCTGGGATGGCTCACGTTCCGCTGGTAAAATGTCCACGTCTTACTGCCGCACAGCAGTATAGACATCACTATCGAGCGGTAAACACACAGCTTGGTGGCCATCTTCAGGCCATGATTCTTCTAGACACGCCTTTCAAGACGTCCAAAAACCGCACTAGCCTTCACCACACGCGTTCTCGGCTCGCGGTCGATAAGTTGCTACCCAAGTGGCAAAAATCCCCGCAGTCATTCACAGTGTTTCCAGCGATGAGAATTTGGGGTGGAGGTACACAAGCAGCAGAAATTGCAAATTCGGTATTCCCGCCGTAATTACTTGTCTCTTTCAAAACATGAGCCTTACTTCATTGTAAAAGTCCGTACTTTTTTGTCCCCCATTTCCAGAAAAAGGTGCTACAATTTTTTTAAATTAATTTGTATCACATGACGGCGAAGTCCTTCGAATTCCCATTTTCTATGTACTCAGATCAACTCTTCATGTCATGGCCCTGATTATTTGATCAGTGGTCACATTGTGGAGTGTAAACTTATACAGCTACTTGTTTTTCTAACGAATTTAGAAAATTAATAAAATTGCCCTTTAGAAACGTATTTTGATATGCCGTTTCACAGATTGGGATTTTCTTTCTCTTGTTATATCTTTTTTGCTTCATTTACGTAATCGTTTTGCTGTGTGAATATTAGTTGTGCGTATGGCCTACATTTATGCGTATCGCCTCGCAGCATGCGAATTGATCGCACTTTCTTGAACATGTTTCTTATAACTGCATTGAAAAATCTGCGATCACTATTGTGTATCTCAAGCAATATCAGCTTCATCTTTCTGAGCTTCTTTTACGCAGTTTCCGCCGTGATGGTGACCGAGAAAATCCTGACAGCTATATCAGCGGTGTATTTCTCAGGAGGGCTTGGTTTACCGTTGGCAAAACGAGTATTGCTGAAGTCCGCAGAAGCTTCAAAAGATTTTTTCATATCAAAACTGACGAGCATTTGTTGGCCAAAACGGCCTAGGAAATTGCAGGACAGGTAAAGTGAACAGACCTCGCGGAGAACTAACAAGAACTGTTTGGAAAACATCCAACGTGATTATACGCAACCTTCTTTCAGAAAATGTGGTGAAAGGAATAAGCTCGCAGCACAGCTAACGTCGAGTGTTGTTAAGACATGATCGAGGAGTTTGAACAGCCAGTTCACTTCCAAGTTGTACATCATCATTTATTCATTGGTGAAGCCACAACCTTAACCAGAATCAGCACGACTTCCGGGATATCTTATACAGTCGGTCGAAATTTCAGAACAACCAGCAGCTCCAACTTCAGCATCAAGCGTGGCAGCCGTTCCGTCTACACAATCTTCAGAGAAATGTGATTGGAAGTCGATTTGCATATCTTATTGAACCAAATCTGGGCACTAGGCTCTGGAATTGGCCTGCTTTTGTGGAATCGAGTTCTCGCAATATCGTCCTTTTCAGGTCAAATCAGTACAGTTCCAATAGCTGGAATTCTAGCTTTTAGCAGTGGCCTAATTTCCCAACCGTCCACTCCGACCGATCACATAAGCTGTGTACGGAGTACCCGGCTACGTAAGTTCCGAAATACTGTTGTGTTCGGACGATATTGAACTCTTCCGTGTCATTCATATCTTACACGACAAAAGGGTAATGTAGGTATTATTGGACACCTTATCACGGTGGGCTACCCAAAATCTTCTAGAATTTAACGCAGTTAAATGCAAGCTCTCAAGAATCTGAAATCGGACGTATTCAAGCTTTATTAGGGGCGGTACCGAACTGTGGGTCATATCTAGAGAGTCGTTTCTAAAAACGCTCTGCCAGAAAGCCGCCCACACGATGAACCTACTAAGTTACCTATTAGGCCAGCTCACCACGGAAACCTTTTGGAGAGTGTTTGTCATATATCCGTCTTCATCTCGGAGTAGGTATGGACGCCTGTGTTCCCTTCTTTAGGTGGAATACTGATGTGTCTGGAAGGGTTAAGGGTGGAGCCACAAACCGTATACACCAGCTGTCCCTGCTCTACTAGACTGCGCACAGTGGAACTGTTTAGTTTTTAATACCGGGGACAAGGTATTTCCCCGTAAGGTCCTGCAAAATGAGTTTCACCGAAACCGGAACATTTTCACAATTGTTCCCATGTACAACCTGTCGGTCCACTCCTGGAATTCAAACCTGCAGCGCCCACGCTTTCTGCGATGACAGTCTTATTTTGCCCTACGCGTCTACCGCCCATGGAACATAATGCTGGAAACAATGGTGCAAGCAACTACCGGTCAATCATTTATACGGAGACCGGATAGGTACGTTGTGGAGATGTAGCGGCCTGGAGATTTCACTGGCATTTCTGCGGTATGGTGTGTAAAATAGTTCCAAAACTCATAGTTGCATATTGTGCCTAGGCTATTAAGAAAGTTCTCATGATGCACGTTGTCCGATTGTTTGTCTACATGTCATGTGACCGCGGCCCGAACCCGAAGGACACACGTGCCACATTCTTCCGGTTTACTCGCTCGTCGACGGCCGGTCTCTAGCCTCTCCAGCTATTTCGCGTGTCGGTGTCTTTCGTAGCGCTATCGGAGACCACATGTACATTTCGTCGAAAAAAGATTTGGTCTTTCTCCTCAACGGCCTTTTGCTTTTCGCGTCTGGTAATTGTGTACCTGGGGAAAACGCGACATAGTGCGACGAGCACTAAAGAGAGTCGTCCACATGCGTTTTTTGGGGTCTCATCCGTCGCCCTTAGCAAGATCCCGAAGTGACCCGAGCAACTAGAGTAACTGACTAACCTTCAGTTTGATTACAGCTTGTCTACTGCTTGCCTGTCTGTCTGGTGATGCCTGCTATGTTTTTGGTTTCTTTCTTGCAAGTCTGAAGTAAGACTGATGCTTATAATACCTCAATGGTTGTTTTATCATCTGTCGCACCCCCTTCCGTTCCTTTTTGTTTCCCTTCTTTTTTCCTTCATTCGTCGAAACCATCTCAAAACGCCGGATTCTAAGACTTCCTCACACTCAATCTGAAGTTGACAGTGACAACCTAGTTCCCCTGCTTAACACAGCACAGTATCATCGTATGTTCTACTCACCTCGAACAAATTATTCACTTTTTCGTGATCAAATATTCAGGCAATGGAACGAAGAGTTGGGGCAACAGGGCTACAAAGCAAATACGATGACTCACAGTAAATGTGCTCAACAGTTTCCACCACGCTAAATCTGCTGCGTATTGCAAAAAGATTCTACATTTTAATAACAGACAGATTTCAACGAGTTCGGTTCCTTTGGCATGCAACGGTTAGTACACGATAACCACGACCACGTGAAAGCGGAAGACGAAGCGCGCGAGGACAAAGCATGTATTGATTCAAATGATATACAGTGAACACAACAGTATGAAGAATGTTGCCTAACAAGGGAGCAAAAATTCAACAGACTCTATAGTCGCAACACAGAACCCGCGTCATCCAAAAAAGTGTGTTCCCAGTTCGAAAACCCCCCTGAAACTCCAAAATCATCTCAGCCAATGGCTATTCAAATCTGTGGCTAACACTGTGAACCAATAGCAGCAATCGGTAAGTATCAGTTGGTGCCACTTTTCGGCATGCCCACGCGACCAGTTGACTTTTTTTCGATGACTTCTGGTTTTGTGAATGATTAGGACTTCACAGTGCGTTGCACAACAGATGTAACGCATTCCTATCCATTCCCGTTTAAGTGAATAAGCAAGAGAGGTGTATAAACGCGAGATGACATTTTGGACTACTTTGCAAGTCCGGCAATCGGCACTACCCTATTACCTAACCATCAATCAGTCTGACGAGTATAACGTGCCAAGTCTCAGAACATCTTAAACGTGCCATATTAAAACATTTAGACAACACTCATCTGTATCTCGAGATACAGTGTCCATGTTGATTAGCACGGATTCTCTCCAGGCAATACGTTAGTAACTCGAATCTTGCCTAAGAATATTATAGTGGTACTTTATTAATCCCATGAATACTAGTATCTTCACAGTCATCGATATCTTTCAGCATATTGATCGTTCTGGTTACTGTTCGGTTTTACATGTTGTGGTCTCCATTATCGTTGTTGTGATGATAAACAATAGATACAGCACGTAAAACGCTTCACGTACTATCTCCGCTATTTGTCACCCTTTTGATAACATTAACCTTTCTGCTGTCGTAATCCAGCATTGATACTAACTGTTTTTTCCCGCAGATAGAGCACACTTGTTTTACACCACTGTGCCACACGAAATCCGACGGTATCAGGGGGGTCGAAAATAGATAGCAGTTGTAGCTGATTCGGTTGCCGCATGTCTGTTCCACACAACATGCAGTGCCGGAAGTGCACACACTGATATCACTTCAAGTGTGCTGGCTCCAGAGAAGACCACTACACTTTCACTACCTCGCCCGTACCATTTGTTCTTGTGTTACTTCTTCGGCGAATGCCACAGTCTATGCAGGCACGTAGCTAACCCGTTTGTCGCAACCACAATTGTGGTTGCGACAAACGCGTCTTTTTATCGATCACTTAAGTGATCAGTAACAAGACGCGTAAACGTATGGCCGCAAGACGTCTAGGGGTCTCAATCCGTTACACATGACCATAGTGGATGGAACTCTGGTTGAGACAGGTAACTTTATATAGCAGTTAGAGTTAAACTTGTGGCAGTTAAGCATTAGTGTGAACCACTGATGTATTGCTGTCTATGATGATGATGATGATGATAGAGTTAAACTTATTGAATACATATATATATATATATATATATATATATATATATATATATTGAATACAGATATATATGTGGACTGATCGCGTGAGCAGTGTGACAGCTCGCCGACGTGTATTGTGGAACGCAGGGATGTACGATCAATTGGTGGATTAATCACGTTGCACACCCTGCGATGGCTGAGTCACAGACTCCGTATGGCAGTTGTGCGTTTGNCCGTTATGTTGCACCACTTCAACTCAGCCGCGGAAATAAGTGTAGCTGTTGACGCGTCAGACACCGCAGTCGGCGCCGTACTTCAACAGTTCGTTGATGGACTCTGGAAACCGCTCGCTTTCTTTTCCATACGTTTACTCCCGGCTGTAACTAGGTATAGCACGTTCGGTCGTGAGTTGTTAGCAATTTACGTGGCCGTTCGGCACTTCCAACATGCCTTTGAGGGAAACCAGTTTGTGATTTTCACCGACCACAAGCCGTTTGTTTTCGCCTTTCGCAGTAAGTCTGAGAGATATTCGCCCCGCGAAGTCCGCCATCTGAACTTCGTATCCCAGTTTATGTCTGATGTACGCCACGTTTCTGGCAGCGATAACGTTGTGGCTGACGCTTTATCCCGAGTGCCGGCACTAGTTGGTCACGACTCAATCGACTTAAACGCTATGGCCAACTCACAGCGTTCGGGGAATGATTTTCGCGCCTACTGCCAACAATCAGCTCTACGGCTGACTGATGAACCTTTGCCAGCGTCTGCAGACAATATCCTTTGCGATACCTTTACTGGACATCCACATCCAGTAGTTCCTACTCTTTTACGACGATGCGTGTTCGACACGCTTTACAACATAGCCCATCCTGGCATCCGGGTCACGGCCAAGCTCATTTCCGATAGGTACGTCTGGCCTGGTATGCAAAAGGACCTTCGCACGTGGGCACGATCTTGACTAGCTTGTCAACAGGCTGAGGTTCACCGCCACGTGTCGGCCCCGATTGGCCAATTTCCTTCGATTACATCTCGACTTGCTCATCTCCACATCGACATTGTCGGTCCTTTGCCACCTTCCAATGGGATGACATATCTTTTGACGACGGTAGATCGTTTCACACGGTGACCAGAGGCCGTTCTCATAACCGACGTCCGTTCACAGACTGTAGCACGCGCATTCGTTGAGCGTTGGGTGGCATCTCATGGTTGCCGGGCCACGGTTACGACCGACCGTGGCCCTCAGTTCGAGAGCGCTTCCATTGAGGAAAGACTGAGCGCGCTTGGATGTCAACGCACGCGGACCACGGCATACCACCCTGCTGCAAACGGTATGTTCGAACGCTTCCACCGACATCTAAAGGCAGCCCTCGCCGCGGTCGACGCAATCCGTTGGGCAGAAGCCCTGATGAAGTTTTTACTCAGCATCCGCGCCGCCCTTAAGACTGACCTACACGTTTCTAGCGCTGACATCCTGTACGGCCGACCATTGCGTCTTCCTGACGATTACTTTTCATCCGCCACCAACGCCCTTCGATATGATGCATCTTACGCCAAACAGACCGTTTCGCACATGCGCCGCCTCCGTGTCACAGACACACGAGAACAAAGCCGCAAGGTGTTTGTTCCTAAAGACATCCACGACTGCACACATGTTTGTTCGCGTAGATGGTTTACGACGCTCGCTCGAGCGACCTAATGAAGGTCCTATCAGAGTGCCTCAACGGAAAGATCGCTTTTACGTGCTCGAGCGTCAAGGTATTCGGGACACGGTTAGTATCCGTCGTCTGAAACCGGCCTACCTCGAAAGGACAGAGGAAGCCTTCAATGCTCCTCCGCAGCCCCTATCCACACCGGCAGCTGTCTTAGAACAGCCTCGCCCAAGCTCATCGTCCTCAGCAGACATCACGACTTTGCCGATGACGCCAGCACTCGCCGTAACGGGTTCAGGTCGTAGGGTGCACTGACCGAAACGTCTCATAGAGGATTAGCGTTTGTGAAATCTCGTTTTATTTTCGGTCATAACAAAAAAATCGCACATTTTTCTTTTGAAAAAAATATCGTTTTCAAAACAAAAACGATTGCGTTTGCCCAGGTTTCTCTCTCTCGAATGCCCCTATTTGCTGTATAATTTGGTTGAATACGTCATTTATTTCTGTACTGATACTCAGCCAGTTTCGTTCTATTTTCTGCCGCATGTCTCATCCGACGCCGGCATGACGTGTGTGGCATCTTCGATCGCGATCATCCTCGATCTCGTATTGGATGTCGCGCTTGAACGTTCCGTGGATGCCTCGTCTTGAACATTCTTCTTTTTAACGGTTGTTTCGGCACCTTCAGTGTAGGATACTCGAGTTGGAGCTCGCCAGGAACTGTGGGCATTAGTGCTTCTCCACCTGCGGCGTCTGGGGATTTTCGTATCACTCACAGGCTGACTGAATATCAGCTGGTACGCCTTGACCCAGATCAGGCCAAGGATAGCTGGCCCACAGTTATCCTCATCAGGATCGAAGGGCTGTTGACACAGTATTCTTCTAGGTGGGAGCTGTGTAGCGGCCTGAATATTTCACTGACCTGCCTGCGGTATGGTGTGTAAAATAATTCCAAAACTCATAGTTGCATATTTTACCTAGGCTATTAAGAAAGCTCGCGTGATGCATGATGCCCGATTGTTTATCTGCATGTCATGTGACTGTGGCGNATTGTGTACCTGGGGAAAACGCGACATAGTGCGACGAGCACTAAAGAGAGTCGTCCACATGCGTTTTTTGGGGTCTCATCCGTCGCCCTTAGCAGGATCCCGAATTGACCCGAGCAACTAGAGTAACTGACTAACCTTCAGTTTGATTACAGCTTGTCTACTGCTTGCCTGTCTGTCTGGTGATGCCTGCTATGTTTTTGGTCTCTTTCTTGCAAGTCTGAAGTAAGACTGATGCTTATAATACCTCAATGGTTGTTTTATCATCTGTCGCACCCCCTTCCGTTCCTTTTTGTTTCCCTTCTTTTTTCCTTCATTCGTCGAAACCATCTCAAAACGCCGGATTCTAAGACTTCCTCACACTCAATCTGAAGTTGACAGTGACAACCTAGTTCCCCTGCTTAACACAGCACAGTATCATCGTATGTTCTACTCACCTCGAACAAATTATTCACTTTTTCGTGATCAAATATTCAGGCAATGGAACGAAGAGTTGGGGCAACAGGGCTACAAAGCAAATACGATGACTCACAGTAAATGTGCTCAACAGTTTCCACCACGCTAAATCTGCTGCGTATTGCAAAAAGATTCTACATTTTAATAACAGACAGATTTCAACGAGTTCGGTTCCTTTGGCATGCAACGGTTAGTACACGATAACCACGACCACGTGAAAGCGGAAGACGAAGCGCGCGAGGACAAAGCATGTATTGATTCAAATGATATACAGTGAACACAACAGTATGAAGAATGTTGCCTAACAAGGGAGCAAAAATTCAACAGACTCTATAGTCGCAACACAGAACCCGCGTCATCCAAAAAAGTGTGTTCCCAGTTCGAAAACCCCCCTGAAACTCCAAAATCATCTCAGCCAATGGCTATTCAAATCTGTGGCTAACACTGTGAACCAATAGCAGCAATCGGTAAGTATCAGTTGGTGCCACTTTTCGGCATGCCCACGCGACCAGTTGACTTTTTTTCGATGACTTCTGGTTTTGTGAATGATTAGGACTTCACAGTGCGTTGCACAACAGATGTAACGCATTCCTATCCATTCCCGTTTAAGTGAATAAGCAAGAGAGGTGTATAAACGCGAGATGACATTTTGGACTACTTTGCAAGTCCGGCAATCGGCACTACCCTATTACCTAACCATCAATCAGTCTGACGAGTATAACGTGCCAAGTCTCAGAACATCTTAAACGTGCCATATTAAAACATTTAGACAACACTCATCTGTATCTCGAGATACAGTGTCCATGTTGATTAGCACGGATTCTCTCCAGGCAATACGTTAGTAACTCGAATCTTGCCTAAGAATATTATAGTGGTACTTTATTAATCCCATGAATACTAGTATCTTCACAGTCATCGATATCTTTCAGCATATTGATCGTTCTGGTTACTGTTCGGTTTTACATGTTGTGGTCTCCATTATCGTTGTTGTGATGATAAACAATAGATACAGCACGTAAAACGCTTCACGTACTATCTCCGCTATTTGTCACCCTTTTGATAACATTAACCTTTCTGCTGTCGTAATCCAGCATTGATACTAACTGTTTTTTCCCGCAGATAGAGCACACTTGTTTTACACCACTGTGCCACACGAAATCCGACGGTATCAGGGGGGTCGAAAATAGATAGCAGTTGTAGCTGATTCGGTTGCCGCATGTCTGTTCCACACAACATGCAGTGCCGGAAGTGCACACACTGATATCACTTCAAGTGTGCTGGCTCCAGAGAAGACCACTACACTTTCACTACCTCGCCCGTACCATTTGTTCTTGTGTTACTTCTTCGGCGAATGCCACAGTCTATGCAGGCACGTAGCTAACCCGTTTGTCGCAACCACAATTGTGGTTGCGACAAACGCGTCTTTTTATCGATCACTTAAGTGATCAGTAACAAGACGCGTAAACGTATGGCCGCAAGACGTCTAGGGGTCTCAATCCGTTACACATGACCATAGTGGATGGAACTCTGGTTGAGACAGGTAACTTTATATAGCAGTTAGAGTTAAACTTGTGGCAGTTAAGCATTAGTGTGAACCACTGATGTATTGCTGTCTATGATGATGATGATGATGATAGAGTTAAACTTATTGAATACATATATATATATATATATATATATATATATATATATATATTGAATACAGATATATATGTGGACTGATCGCGTGAGCAGTGTGACAGCTCGCCGACGTGTATTGTGGAACGCAGGGATGTACGATCAATTGGTGGATTAATCACGTTGCACACCCTGCGATGGCTGAGTCACAGACTCCGTATGGCAGTTGTGCGTTTGCTGTACCGGGCATTATGTACGCAGACCACTAACAGTTGGTCAAGCGAAAGCGTGATCACTAAGTATGAGCACCCTGACTGCTCCATTCAGCAGTGTGTAGGTGTAAGCTGTTTGGCTGGGGGCCTCGTGATCGTTCAGCTAGCTAGATAGAAATGTTATCCAAGATGACGATGTGCCGCAGTTAATGACACCTGCATCCATACCGTTTCAAGTTCTTCCAGCTAGGTGTTATTATTACCATTAATTTTCTTTAGCTTTTTTGGTGGTGTTTCCTTCAGGATATTCCACGTCACTCTTACAGTGAGTGACAGTCCGACGCACTACTCTCTGCACAGGCTCAGCTGCTTTGATGACAGTGATGATGATGAGCAGAGTGCGAAGTAGAACTACTTAAGAACTGTCGAACAACAGCACCTTGTAAGCGTAATGAAAATCAGTCTCCCGTCAAGGAGGACGTTCACACTGACACCTTATGAGTTCTGCAGACAGTCATCCATTAGTTTGATTATGGCAGAAGTTTAAAAAAATTTGAGTGTGGAAATTTTTGTTCGTCGTTCTTGTCCGGCAGTTCACCGTAAACCCTGACCTGAGCTAGAGTGTACGAATAAGGCGCCGACAACATGCTCACATACTTGGTCGGCACGCTCATGCGTCTAAGCGACTCCAGAAGTGTAGAGATCCACTGAATTGGATGCAGTTTTGCAGTCGAGAAAACTGGCAGTTGTTAGCCGTCGATATAAATGACTGCTCCAAAATTCGGCGAGCATTGAAACTTTGACCGATACAT
This sequence comes from Paragonimus westermani, assembly GCA_008508345.1. NCBI lineage: Eukaryota > Metazoa > Platyhelminthes > Trematoda > Plagiorchiida > Troglotrematidae > Paragonimus > Paragonimus westermani. The sequence continues at coordinate 18,915 of QNGE01004104.1, forward strand.
CCCAACTCAGGACAAAACCCTGCCTATTCTTCCCTAATATCTGTCTCCCTGGCTGCAATGAGTCGACGGAATAATTACTGGGATGATTTTAGTAAGAACTCCGACTACCTGTATATAAAAACTATTATTGAGTGACCCCTGCAGAGAGGGTTTTCGCTTCCGTCGTCCATGCAAGTTGGAACAACGGGGTTGAGGTCTCTACTTACGTATTTCCGCCTTCTTTGTAGATTACGTGCACGGGGTTATTTGAGCCAGCGACCCCGTTGCGTTTGGGAACTGAATTGCACTTGCGGGTCTCAGTCTTGATAGGTGGTTCCGAATCTGTTGACTAGGATGTTGTGTTGCAAGCTTGTGGCGTCAACACAGCGGAAACAAGAGACTAGGTAAATTGACTTTCAGAGTGTTTCGTCCACTGCTGTAGCTGAGTGTGCCTGGCTGATAGTTTCACTGATAGACAGATGCTCTGGACCAGTAGTACGGCTAAACCTGGAAAGTCTGCCAATGCTTTCTGAATCAAAGACGATTTCCATTTCTTTCATTTTTTTTCCATTGGCCAGATTTTACGATCGTTGATCAGGCTACATTCCAGCCTTGCACGGATATCCCTCCCAAACTTCTGGTGTTAACTTCCGTGAGGAATGTTCCGTCCGACATTTAACAACCCCAGGGATTTCTCTGAAATACAACGTTTGTTTAGCCTACGGCCCACCGTGCCGAATGCTATAACGCCTGCATCATGAATGGCGTGTGAAATTTGTATTCAATAGTTGTTAAGATCTTCGGGGTTAGAACTGTCAAGCATGTATAGTAAGTTAGTTTTGTACTTCTGGTTTATTGGCGGCTGGACCAGTTTTTCAACAGCCGGCTGTTGCTGTCGGTAGCGCTGTTGCCGAGCAAAAGTAAGTCCATAAGACAACGTGCCAAAAGTTGATCTGTACCCAAGTACACTGTCCAATAAGAGCGACACCTCTGAATTGATCCGTCATCTACAACCAAGAACGATGTGGTACATCTGAGGATGGTTCTGAATCGGAGAGGTGGGTGCCAAATATAACGATGTCTAAGATTAATGATGGTTAAAAATAGCTTGCGCTCAGCGTATAATTGCAACGGCCATCCACCATTATCCGAGCGTTGTAATGCCCTTACCTGCCACCCGAACGCAACTCGGCCTCACCAAGTCGGCCGACAAGGACGTTCATATCTCCGATCAGTTTGGCTGTATCAAATTCATGTGTCTGTCTGAATGGCGGTTATTTCAGAGTAAAACATCTCCGTAACGAGGACGTCTCTGCAGTCATTTGGTGCATAAGCGGACAATGAAACTTTCTGAAAATTCGGTATCTAAAGCTGAATTCAACAGAGCCTACCAAGTGGACGACACGGTCTACTGCCAACAGAATCCAACCTACCGTTATAACTGCGTGGGTTGTACGGAGAACTTGCTTCATCTCGACCTTCAGCGGCGGCCATTGACTCATAAAGTAGGCAGGCTCCACAGAATAGGCGGAGTGAGTGTTGTCATTTGTATACACCGACTACTGTTCCGAAATAGGGTCTCTAAAATGCCGCAGAAATCGACATTCAAGGAGTCTAACTTCCTTGCGAGAGCGCCCTGTTGAGCCATCTGTTTCACATTTCCTACCTCTATAGTAAATTGCCTTCTAGGCCTAAACGAAGGACGAGGGAAGTCTGTAGATGGGCGGTAAGAGATGGGACTTACTGGAGTGGCCTGACTTTGACTAACTATATATATTTTCGGACTTGCGAGGTAATTGATAGAAGTAGATGTCAGGAGCGACTCAAGAAATAAATTTAACAAGGCACTCGGAAGGGGTCAACAACAACAATTTTTTTCTCTGTTGTACGCAACAGGTTATACTACGAGACGGCCGATGCATTGTGGAATTATTAGTGTTGTGAATACTCATGGTTGTTTATGAGATAAGACACTCCCAGGACGCCCAGGTCCAAGCAGGTGAACGATTAGGGTTCTCAAACAAAGCCTTTGGCTCAAAAGCTTGTACCGCGAGGCAGAGGTTGGGTGGGTGAAAGTGCATTGAAACTGGTGGTTTTCCGGAAAAAGGTGCCGACCTACTTCCAACCTTCAACGTGTAGGGTCACTGGAGTGTTGTTTGTCAGACCTGTATCTATTGGTCTTCCTAATATGACTCACTGTCTCTACGACCGTCATACTGCCCAGTTTAGTCCAGTGGGTTTTTGAGATGAACAAACTGTCACCACATTAAGTTCAATTCTCACTGTGACGGATTTCACTTGTTTACTCTTTTCATGGGCATTGGAAACGCTCTCAGGTTGCTAAGACGGGTTCGTACATCAAGGCCGACCCCAGACTTCAAGTCAAGGTAGAAGCCTTGATCCACACTCTTAAATGGGGACCAGTCTCTCCTGGGGATCAACTCACTCATTGTTATTCATAACAAAGCAGGTTATCCTCGTCCTCTTCGATGACCAGTCACCTGCAGAGTTGCTTAGATCATTACGAGTAGCCCACGATAGTGGTACAAATCTCTACTCTTTCTCTTCACCTCAACCGTTTCGCATCAAAAACGTTCCGTTGGAGATCACTTTATTCTCAAGCCCCAAAACCATATGGGCTTGTAGGGGTCACCTTCGGCAATTGGAAAGACTCATACATGATTTGCTCCGGTTGTACTTTCCCCAACCGGACTGGTATCCTTTCTTATTAGGTCTTATAAATTCAAAGGTTACTCGGATTTCCGCAGGTACAAAACTGCTATCGGCCTTTCAGGAACTCGAAAAGCAGTTGGCTCGAAGACCACTGATCGTAGGCCGGCAGATGCTGGCGAAGCGCCCCACAAGGACGCTTACATACGTTCAGGCCTTGGTAAGTCTCCCGTCATATTCCAAGAAGACGTGCGAGGACAAGTCGTCGTCTAAGTATTTCCTCTGGTTACTAGGACTCCTTTCTCGTGAACTTCCCCGTACTCTTCTCTCTTTGTACCCAACGAAGCAGGGAAGTAGCTCTCCTTTCAAGCGAACTGCCAAAAAGTAGTCAGTCCGTCCGAGGCATTAGCCTCCACATCCTTGCTCTTATAGGGTCCTGGTTCCCAGCGGACGTCAATGACCATGAGCTGAATATTCACGGATACTCACTTGCTGCAGACCTCTGAGAAGTTCTGCTATCTTCCTAAGCGTGAATCTTCGAACACTTATTGCAATTGCGGAATCCCCCCCTTCCCAGACAAATGTGATGCACTCCGGCTGAGATTTTAGCTCCATAGTCGTCACATTTTTTGTTGTTGCTTATCATCCGTCCTTATGCACCACATCCAACGATGAGGCCATTCCGTGGGAAAAACTGGATACAACATGTAAAGCAACTTACAAAGCATCGCCCAGGACAGACATCCCTCTTGATTGGTTTTGTTTCCACGAATAAAACACCTGATAGATAAAGCAGCCATTAAACCGCCCCTGAGGCACTAACCACTTATTACTAGTTTTTGGTTTTACACTACCGGCTGTTAAAAGTTGAACGGGAAGGGGGAGATCGGGCATCCATGACGAACATCACTAGAAGTGGTGAACACCCGAGACAGTTATTTGCAAACTCTTGTTCTGACTGAAGAGCAAGCTCTAAAATGCTATAACAAAGACTAGTCTGAAACTTCCAGAAAACGCACTAAACGCTCCTTAAATACAGTCAGCTTCGGGCCCGACCCAGCGAACGTATACCGTAATCTTTTGAAAGTTTCCATTCATGAAGATTACGAGGCATCTGTTACTCGTGAACTATGGCAGTCTTCTTGGTTCGTCGCTCCCTCGAAGTATGTCGTCTTGGTATGCGTCCTAGTTTATTTTCCAAACAGAAGTTGGCGGGAAAACCGAAGGATTGGAAAGTCTTTTGCACTATACGAAAGGAATGCCAACGAGAAATCCGTCAACACAACAGGCTCAGACAAGTCTTACTGGCAGATCTCGAAAATATATAAATATTTAAATTAAATATCGAATATTGGATGTATATATATATATACGTTAAATACTAAGTATTTAAATATACGGGCCGTTGGAGAAAAGGGTGAACCTTCAGCGGTTTCTCTGTGACTGCCTGGCCGGCAAACCGTCTTCAATCCCCAAGTAGTTGCCGTTGTTTACACGGAGTACTATTCAGCGTTTCCGCTGAGTTGGCATCCCATTTTTTCGCAGCGAAACGTTCAACGCTCACGTCCGACAGCCGACTTCTTTGTGCTCGGTATCCAGCATCTGTATTAGGATTCTGTTTAAGACCAATCCTTATGGTACAATGGGATCAGATGTGATCCATCCTCACATTCTCCAAGAAGCTGCCTTTAGTCCTGTAGAGCTCCTCCTGTGGCAAAGAAACATCAGTGTGAACCACTGAGGTATTTCTGTCTATGAGAATGATACTGAGAGCTCCTCCTCTGCTTAAACAGACACTCTGGACTGGCGTTCTTCCCGAGACACGACAAGAAGCCACTGTTACAGCCATACTTAAGGTATGCGACTGGCACTCCTCTGTTATCTATCAGTCGATCAGCTCCGATGGCGTTCCGTGCTAGATATTAGAGCGTTTGTTGAAACGGGTCATCCTTAAGCCTATCCTCTCAAACAAACTTTTCTCCTTTACTCGTCGCGGCTTCTTTCTTCAACGGTCATGTTTAACCAGTGGGTTGATCGTTGATAGCCTGGCTGTGGCCCAATACAATGGCGATATCTCAAATGCTCTCACTCGTGATTACGTCAAAGGTCTTGATTTTATCCCACATGACCCCCTTGTATATAAACTAGAAGCTTATGGCATTCAAGGAGAGATTTTACGTTGAATCACGTCTTTCTTTAAAAGTAGAACATTAGGAGTAAAAACCGAATCGGATGTTTCTTCTTCTTCCCTGACCATAAGGACCCATGCTCGGTCCTATGTTGCTTCATATATATATATATATATATATATATATATATATACNGTTTCTTCTTCTTCCCTGACCATAAGGACCCATGCTCGGTCCTATGTTGCTATATATATATATATATATATATATATATATATATACGTATGGAATGTCGATGACCCCAATGCATTGCAGCTCAATCTTGGTTGTATTAAGTGTTGGCCAGATGACAAAATTCCCCATCCGAGCGATAACAACCATGCATATCACTCAAGGGCAACCTCGGGAACTTGTTCATGATGTGTAATGCACGGAGTACACTAAGTTGTAACTCTCATAGTGCTTCTGTTGTTGGATTTCTTGTACATGTTTCTCACCTGCCAGTATAGAAGCATTTTCTACCGACTATTGTGTCTGCTTCTTCTGTCTTCAATTTCCGCTCACCAGCGCCCGAACCCCTAACAGGTTGATAGTTAACAAAAATCAACAACCTATCTGTAGCTTCTACTCATTTTTAATATATATTTGTTGTCGTTTCGGTTCCTGATCATCACCGTTGCAATCCTTGTCGTTGTACATTTGGATTTGAAGAGATAAGAAGAAATGGTTTCAAGTGGTTCAGAAGTTGCTCTTGGCGGCACACACCTTTGACCATTACGGGAATCGAAGGGCAGCATATTGTGGGGTATAAGTATCGTCCACCGGTCGCAGTGACGTTTACTCGAGAGGAATGTACAACAGTGCAGAAAGGAGGAACGCCCCTGCAACCCAGGACCTGAGCATGACCTCTCGTTATCATTTTCGCTCTCAGAGGATAGTGACACCTTGAAACAGCTTACCGTCGGTCGTTATCACCACCTCTCATTTGCTTATCCAATGAGGTCATCAAACTGGACGGCTTTCGCCCTTTTTTTATCAAATTTAATTGTTCCTATCGGGTGTGGCACCGTTCCTTAGAACCACAATATCAAGAGGCTCTGACTGTGGACAAACCCAAAAACCTTATTTCCAGATGCAAACAAGCATCTGCTGATTTCTCTGTTTAATAAGGCCTTCGGACAATTCGAACGGTTTCGGGTTGACATAAATTGCGACCTCAAGCTCACTTCACCTCTGACCTAGTACATTCAACCGAGTGAACAACCTACCCTTATCTTTCCGATGTTGCCTCATCCACATAATTTTTTTTATCACTTGGTCATCTGGCTTGTCTCACGTCTCTTGTATGTGACATAATCTGCAGTCTGCTTCACCGAGTAAACGTAAACTTCAAACTCTTCTTTTCCTCGGTATGTCTGTGCTGAGGCCTAGATCACATGCAGTACTGATTGGCGTCATAAGACGACTCTTACTGATGATCTAAAGGCAATTGACTCCCACACATTAATTTGTGAAAATGACAGGTAACTCCAATAAGTTTTGCGCGGTTCAGATGACAGACACTTTCTCGGTAGGCTTTATCGCCTTATGCCACTAGTCAGTTCATGATCCATTACCATTTGAAGCCGACAAGTAAAAAATAATGCTTACCCTTAATAAGACCACGAGGAGACCTAGGCGACTTCATCCACTTTGATTATCTATCCACTAGTGTAGCCCCCATACCCTAAAGTGTTGGGGCTTCATGACCGGAGTATACTTGTGTCATATGGTAGCCTCCCCAACGGGCATTTGGCTCACTCGTGGTGGACATTTGTATTTGGAGAGCAAAGGCAGTGACTGATCATAGTATGATATCGTGATTTTATCGAGTCTTCTTTCCAACCCTTTTTATTGACTCGTTGGATTCATGTGGATGCTCACTAATTTTTTGCGTTTATGCTCCGTAATGAATAAGAAGCATTCACTCTACGACACACTTTTGTAAAGTGCCGCATTATTACTTCTCATTCGCGAGATATATCCGTAGTTACCCCCAATTTAAGGTGCTTTCTTTCATTTAGGTCGGATATCCTGATTAAGAATAGTTATTGTGGTTTCGTCTGAAGTATCAGTCTCTATCATCTTGTTACCACAATCTGGTCATTCTGTTGTAGCTTTTCCCACAAAAGTTAACGTTTTTCAGCGTCTTGCAGTAGAAGACTTTCACGTTTTGTACACAGAGTTACGTTTACTATGATTTGGTATTCTATCATTGTCGTGAATCTACGTCAACTACTGTCTACTTCCTATTCTAGTTAGTCCATCTTTATTTTAAGATGAACAGCGCCCTGAATTAGGCTTCTGTCGTCTTGTCCGCTACGTGATTTTCAGCCCGTCTGAAACTTTTCGCCGTCCATTCCCCGATTCACTACTTTATGGGAGTTCCGCTGTTAATTCTAACTCTTCGTTCGCCCTGAATGGAATCATTGATATGGAACGTTCCTGAATTTTTCAGAATCACTTGAAGCACTTCGTTCGGGCAAGCACTGTCATAACTGCATAGCACTAAAGCATGAACGTGCACCGCCTGTGTTATAAAATTTTGTGTTATTTGTTTCATCCTTGAGTTGGTAATCGATTGACGTTTTCCTTTTCAGTTGTCATACGTCACTTGTTAGACGAATAAAGCCTATCATACGGACCTCCTACTCTTCTCTTTCTGACTCAAGATTGATCGTTTGTGCCGTCGAATCTGATTATTCATACCAATTTATTCGTCTAAAAAATTACGTGATGGAACGGATCCTACGCCCTGAGAGGTTCGACGTCGACCCCAACGTAGTTAACGCTTCTAAAGAATGGAATCACTAGTTTTGTACGTTCACTAATTTCTTGTCGTCTGTTGACAGTTTTCATCCCAACAAATTGACTACGTTGATCAATTACATCTCGTCCTCGGTCTATGAGTATATCTCCGAATGCGATATTCATGGTGATGCGGTCTCCATACTACGAGACCTATATCTGAAACCCAAGAATGAAGTATTCGTTCGTCATCTGTTAGCAACTTGTAGACAAGAAGGTGGACAGATGCTGGACCAATTTGCACAAAGATTGAGGTCGCTTGCGAAAGACTGTAACTCTAAAGCCACTACTGCCGAGCAGATTCGAGACGATGCAATTCGAAACGCTTTCATAAGTGGTCTACTGTCTAGCCAGATTCGACAGAGACTGTTGGAACAAAAAGTGTTGAATTTTCAGGCTGCTTTCGATCAGGCCAGATTGCTTGAATTGGCGGAGAAACAGTCTCAAATATACCAGTCCACTCCGACTAACACCTACGCGGCTGCAAGCGAGGTCTCAGAGAACTCGCCCAACCCTACCAGAATGCCTGATGTGGCAGCCTCCAGCTCATCGACTGGCAGGTGTTTCTTCTGTGGGTATGACAAACACCCCCGTTCGAAGTGCCCTGCTAGAGATGCGTTATGTAATGGGTGTCGAAAAAGGGGCACTTTCAAAAGGTCTGCCTGATGTCCCGGAACCGACAGCCCTGCTCTTCTATCACTCGACCGTCCATTCCGGCTGCCATATCAGCGGCGCTCCGGAGTGTCTTTCGAATGCTGTAGTTGATCTCGAAGTTAACGGAACTCGCTTAGAAGCTATGATAGATACTGGCAGTTCTGAAAGTTATGTAGCGTCTAGCGTAGTGTTGCAGAATGACTGGAAAGTTCACAAATCTCGTGGCAAGATAACAATGGCCTCTACCACTCTGTCGAGTGACACGCGAAGTCACGTCCTGACGTCGATCAAATACAAAGATGCTGTGTATGATGGGGTGAAGTTGTCAGTTCTACCGCATTTATGTGCAGACGTTCTTCTTCGTCACGACTTTCTTAAACTTCATAGAAGTGTTGAAATTCCATTCGATGGGCCAAAGCCACCATTTTCACTCTGTTCATTGACCCCAGCTCATATCGAACCTCCTCGTCTTTTCCAAAACCTGATGCCAAACTTCAAGCTCATTGCAACAAAATCCAGAAGGCACAGTCCAGCTGACGAAAAGTTTATACGCGATGAAATCCGCCGTTTGCTTGCTGCAGGAATTATCGGGCCTTCCTCCTCTCCTTGGAAAGCTCAAGTCTTTGTAGTCGCTAACGACGGGCACAAGAGAAGAATGGTAGTTGACTACAGCCAAACAATTAACAAATATACCCTCTCGGATGCCTATCCTCTCCCAAAAATCGACGAAATGATTGAACGCATCGCCATGTACGACACCTATAGCACTCTGGATCTAAAGAGTGCTTATCATCAGATCCCTATTCGAGAAGAAGAAAAGCCCTTTATGGCCTTTGAAGCATGCGGACGTTTGTATCAGTTTGTTTCGGATTCCGTTTGGCGTGACGAATGACGTCGTTTCCTTTCAACGGACTATTGACAATATAATAGCACGCGAACGACTGAAAGACATCTTTGTTTACGTTGACAATATCACAATATGTGGAACCAACTCCGTTGAACATGACTTCAATCTTTGAAAGTTCCTAGACGTGGCCAGAAAACAGGGATTGACTTTTAATGAATCGAAGAGCATCATCTCCGCCAAGCAAATCAAACTTCTAGGGTATGAGGTATCCAAGTACAGTATTAAACCGGATCCTGATCGCCTGAAACCTCTGCGAGAATTAGCCCCTCCCCTTAACTTGAAATCCCAGCAACGAACAGTGGGATTATTCGCTTACTACTCGCGGTGGATATCTCACTTCTCTGATAAAATTCACAAAGTTGTGCACAATACCACCTTCCCCCTACCCACTGAAGTCAGAGAAGCCTTTGAAGCTCTGAAAGACGAGTTATACAAAGCTGCTATTTCTACTATTCAGTACGATACCCCTCTGATGTGGCGATCGCAGCCACTCTGAATCAAAATGGTCGACCAGTAGCCTTCTTCTCGTGTAGTCTGTCATCCAGCGAGTGGCACTATTCCACCGTAGAAAAGGAAGCGTATACTGTCGTAGAATCCATACGTAGATGGAAACACTTTCTACTTCGCAACCATTTTAAACTTGTTACTAACCAACGTTCCGTCGCCTTCAACTACGGCAATCAGCTCAGAGGGAAGGTTAGGAACGATAAAATTGAACGTTGGAAACTGGAACTGTCGCCATTCAAGTTCGATGTTGTCTATCGACCTGGTAAGGACAATCGAGCGGCAGATGCACTCTCGCGAAATTGTTGCGGGGCTCTAATGACAAATATCGACTTGCAAGGACTACATGAATCGCTTTGTCATCCCGGCGTTTCTCGTTTGATGCACTTCGTCCGCGCCAGAAACCTCCCCTTTTCTGTGGAAGAGGTTCGAGGCGTTGTTGCCAAATGTTCCATATGCTGTGAAATCAAACCTCGTTTTTTTCGAAAGCTGGAGGTGAACTCATAAAAGCCACACAACCATTCGAAAGACTGTCGATTGATTTTAAGGGTCCCCTTCCATCAGTAACCCGCAATCGTTATTTATTAACAATTATTGATAAATATTCTCGATTTGCTTTTGCATGTTCCGATCAGACTAGTGAGACCGTCATTAAATGTTTTTGTCAGTTGTTCTCGCTGTTTGGTACTCCGGCCTACGTTCATTCTGATCGTGGATCGTCGTTCATATTGTCAAATGTTCAACAGTTTCTTCACGAAATGGGAGTCGCGACAAGTGGAACAACACCGTACAACCCCCAGGGTAACGGACAAGTAGAGCGTTTGAATGAAACGCTTTGGAAAACTGTGTTGCTCACCCTGAAATCTCGTAACTTGGCCATCAATCAATGGGAATTTGTTCTTCTTGATGCTTTACACTCCGTCAGATCACTCTTGTGTACCGCAACTAATGCCACACCACATGAAAGATCATTCCTCTATAACCGAAGGTCGGCCTCTGGAACAACCCTCCCGATGTGGCTCACTAAACCTGGACCGGTGTTGTTTAAGAAGAATGTCAGACAGTCTAATTATGACCCACTCGTCAAAGAAGTTGAATTACCTCAGTGCAATCCACACTACGCGTACGTTCGCTTTCTTAATGGCATGGAAGGAACAGTTTCTGTTCACCAACTGGCCCTCAAAGGAGAAGTCATGTCTGAGACCCCTTTGCAAGGATTGTCGACACCTCCGATCGAAGAGACCTCATCTGTACCCACTGATTGTGTCCCTATCACAGAGCAGCATAACAGCATTCCCTCAGCTGACATACACAACACTGAAGCATATGATTCCCCCAACAACGATCACTCACGTAATCTTGAAACGTTAATCAAACAACAACAGCGTGTTCATCCATATTGTCTGAGAAACAGAGACGCATAAACCAATTACACATTGACGCTCGCTACCAAATATTGTTTCACCGATCAGTGTACACATGTTCAATTATTCCCCTGTAACCTACTATTTTTGTCTGCTCACATTTCTTGGTGGGGGAGAATGTTATAATATTTTGTGTTATTTGTTTCATCCTTGAGTTGGTAATCGATTTACGTTTTCCTTTTCAGTTGTCATACGTCAATTGTTAGACGAATAAAGCCTATCATACGGGCCTCCTACTGTGCTCTTTCTGACTCAAGATTGATCGTTTGTGCCGTCGAATCTGATTATGCATAACAGCCTGCTTATGTGCTTACTGCTTCAGCCAGTTATACATTTGATTGTCTCATCTTTGGGACTGTTCATGATGCTAAGCCATTTAATCTTTATCGGATTTGTGCGACGCCTGAATCTTTCACTATCATTTGGTACCTAAAATTCTGCTGTGCATTCCTTGTGGCTTTGTCACGGTATCGTGCTATCCCAAATCAACTTGTTATCGAGTCTGATATTAAGGAATTTCTAAAACAGCGCATACTTGACCCACTCTGCTAACCTTGGCGAGTGCGTCTTAATGATAATCACTGAGTACAACCAGCCAGTTAATCCGATTACGTAGATGCATGTTTGTATTATTTTCGGACGTAGGTAAATTTGCCCTGCCTAAGGTTTACAGTGTGCTAGATCTTCGAACTGCATACCGACAACAGACTGCGAAACGGCGACATGAAATCTATTACCTTCAGACTTGCGCGGATTCCGCTACATGTTTTCAGTGGAGCTTTTACAACATCGTCCAAGGCGAAAACATAACTGCACGGTGATGGTGTGTTTAGCCACGCCTAGAACCACCTACTGGGATGATATGCCTTGACTGTGATCATGATGAGTTTGCCGCACGAAACGAGAGAAGAAATTTGACAGAGCGTGTGGTCCAAAATATGCGATTGTAGGATCATACGTGTGTCCAACTTGTGATGTACTGCTGACGAAGTCATAAAAAATCACACTCTCCACCTAATACGATGAACAAATTATTTTTAATACTGTACAAGACCACAACAGTAGACATACCCATCCTGCCCAACGAACAGAAAAGCTTGGACTCTGCACGTTCTGGTCGAACAACCTGCAACTCATGTGCATTCTTAGTCTTTCTCCTACAAATTTAGTGAGCTCGCACACGTAGGGTTTTGCGTATACACAGACTATCACCACCATCATTGGAACCTCTGTGTTTCTTCCATTTTTCCTTTTGCCAAATATTTCCTGTTCATTATTCACTATTAAGGAACGATACTGTGAGTTGACATCCTGTTACTTTTATGTGGTTTGTGCTCACTACTTTTTATCACAACGGATTTACCAGTACTACAAGAAAAACAATACTTTGTATCCGGTTCTTGTCTTCCCAGTTTTACGCTTCAATGCGTTTGAATTAACGGTATCCGCATCACAGTTACATAGATAAGTTGAATAGGTACAACCTGTGTAAATCAGAACATCATTCTGCTACATTACTATCTTACTGAATTCTGAGATATGACTAGTGGCAATGTCACCTCCGAGCATCAGTTAACAATAGGTGAAATAAGGTGACCGAGAGACTGCTTTATCTTCGGTTATTTTGCACTTGACAACTATTCGTATTTTCTTTAGAAGTAGTGTTCGAAGAAATAAAAATTGGGGAATGGCAGACACTTTGCTACTATCGACCCTTGATGTAGAACTAGCATTGTCAGCTGCTCTGAACGGTATTGGACGGGCACGCTTATTCGGATAGGGTCTTTGTAACGTTCTTCTTTTGCTAGTGGAAAATGTGATACGACTTGTTATCAAACCGTGTGTGTTCCCGTTATTTCTTTCTACACTGGCACTTTCTATCTGATTTTTCCTCCATTTGTGTGGAAGTCTTCCTCTCTCCGTGCCATCTGTATCCCATATTTGTAATGGACGATGGAAGCCATTCACCTGTGCGGTATGTTGAAAAAGTGAATTGAGACACAATAGTGATAGTAACACTGGTCGCATGGCCACTGCTTGATCGAGTTCGCTTAGTGCATGCTATGTGTGTACTCGATTGTACGATTGCATTCCAACTTGGGGTTGATAGTCCTTTTCTTAGTTTCCAGCTGTACCTATATCATGCACTTTGTTACACGCTTCGTCCACAGGGTTAGTGATGTAATTACAAGCTTTGGCTCGCATGGCAAAGAATGCTACTTCAATTCCGTGAACGACAGTACCATACACATTGATTGTTGGAAATACTGGTAGATTCGGTGGCTCGGGCTCATGGTTTAGGTGTGCTGTGTGCTGAAATTTGTATGGTGGATATCACCCTGACTAATGAAAGAATGTTTGCTACCCAAATTCTAAGTTCGGCGAACAACCGAACAGCTAGATTCGGGATGTGTAGGAGGACCTTTCTTGAGTTCATGATTGCGATCGGTATACAAAAACTAATGTAGTACGTTCTGTTTATGCACCGCTTGTTAGGTGTTCTTTTGGTTGAAACTTTCTATTGGCAGTTGCTGCTCACCGTTTGTTCAGCGTTTACAGCCTGGAGGATTATGGTTTGTTAACAGTCTGTTTCAAGTTACATGTTTCATGTTACACTTAAACCCTGTGGTACATGGTGTCGTATTCTGTTCGTTTTATTTTCTCCTATCAGTATGTTGCTCGTCATTTTTTATGTAGTTATACAGCTCTACTCTTGCATGGGCTTTACTCACGAAGTTGTGGAAACACCGTGAATTGTTCAGTAGTACGGAGCAAACAAAATCCTATGGCAAAGCAAACTATAGCCCCAGGATTAGATACTTTTCCCGCAACTCGGTCAGGTATACCAAAGCCGTCACGAAATGAGTTTTTCCAAAGAATTAGAAGTGGTTATTCGCAGTTTAAACCACTGATTTCTCAGTGCCCTACTTCTGGCCAAACAGATGCACCCGTTTCGATCCCTTCATACTCAGACGGCTCATTGTTCTCTACGGGCATGAACACACGTTTTCGTAACATTGGTCCGCATAGCGTACCCCATCGTGTGTACAGACAGCAATGTTTTCCCAACCGTATTTTACCTCCTCATGTTCCCTTCCCCTACCTTTCTCGAAATAATGGGTTCGCACATGTTCACTGACCACAGCGTATGCGTGCCCCTACATTTACATTGCTACAAAAGCAGGTGCCATTTGTCTATCCATTGAATTCCTTCGTACTCCAGGATCCAAGAAGTGCCACGCCCCGTCGATCACGGATTAAGATCAGTAGACAGGTGTTCCACCAGTGTAAGCCGTTTTCTGCCTGTGAACCTTTCGAGGCCCTTGATGATGTGAAATCCGTGAGACAAAAATCTGGTGGCGTTTATGCACCATTCTGGCAGGAAAGCGAGATTCGCGCGGGTATCGCAAAGAAAGAGCTGTTAACTGTAAGTATAGTTAAATCTTTCTGATAAATCCCGTTGTCTAAGCCTGTGACAGTTACGTTTCCCAGTAGCTTTCAAACCTAAGTGTAACTTTTCGGCTATTTCAACTTCTGGGTAGGTATTATGCTCGATTTCCGTTTTTTTACAGCGCATCATTACCTACTAGCCGGTTCTCTGGATTGATTCAAATTTCTCGCTACGTGTGCTCGATCGCTACACCACGTATGACACTTGTGGATGATCATATCTTTCCCCTGTTGTTGCTCGACTACATTAGTTAGAAAGCGCTAGTCGCCTCTCAATTCCAATCGATGATCTCCAGCTGGATTCACTGTTGCGTTTCTCCCTTTGGTAGTATATCTGGGGTTATCCACTCTCTGGACCGCACTAGAATGTTCACCACTAGTGAACTTACTTGCGTAGTCACGATCGTTCGACATTAAGGACGACGAATTGCGACAGATGTTTAGTTTAGAATAGGCTAAGATGTCCGGCTGTTCCAAAACTTCACGCTTATTTGCGTGCACTGTATCCTCCCATCACTGTTAAAATCAGTGGTTGATTCAGATCTCTCAGTTAGTGATCATATCACATACAACAGACCGCACATTTCCCTTACCTTTCATTATCCGGTTTTGTGAGTGAGCACGCTAGTTTTATACTGCTTTTTCAAGGCCTCTTTTTCTGGTTCGACACTGATTATGTACACCAGCTTCTGATCCACTTGAATATGCGTGTCATTTGTCACTGCCTTCATCATCCTGGACCATGGCAATAAGTTCTCAACTGAGTTAGTTCCCTGAGGTAGATTTACTCTTATAGAAGGATCAAAAATGATGTACAATCGTTAGTGCTCTTAATCTTTGGTACTTTCTAACATACTTGATCATGCATGAACTCCATACGGTCAAAGCGCTCCCATATCCTTAAACATCTGTGGTGATTGAGACGAGAACCACCCTTCTAATCTATAGTTGATTCACTCACAGTGGCTATCTCCACTGAGAAATGCGCCTTGATTTTCCAACTGTGTGGTAAAGGTGGCTGGCAGGTTTGTTTGCGTGCACGTTGATGTTGATAGGTTTCAATATTACCGATCAAAAAATAACTAATACGGCAACACTGTCCTTGCGTTACTGACACGCAGTGGAACGTTGGATTGAAATTGAGAAAGCTCGATTTCATCACTCAACTGGCCTATTCCGAAAAGAAGCTTTGGATTAGAGTTCCACTTCTGTTAGGGCTCGATGTGCTACATATCCATGACCATGATTTGAATCCTGGTTCACTTTTTCATGGAGCAGCCGTGTTAACCACGGCAACTTTGAGCATCACGAAATTTCCAAATGTAAGCGCTCATCTGTATCCCCATGAATGTTGCTCTGGTCAGCTGATCGCTTTGAGTGAAGACACGGTACTTGTCTCGTTAATTTCGATCGAGGCCTCACGAGCAGGACTTCAGCCAGTTTGAAGTCACGGAATTCATTATGCCTGTTGAACAACGCATCATTTATTGAGTGAAACTGGAGTCTATTGCTTTTTACAAAAGAGACTGGCTAGATAGTCTATATGAATGGAAGCCCAGATCAACTGTTAATGGTGTTCGGTTTACGTTTATTAGAAGTACCGTTTCTTCTCGTAATCCTACTATTCTTTGTTTGTCAGTTTGTTGAAATTCGACTGCACTTAATGTGGTCGCTCTTACCTGTTTTTTTCCGCCGTGCTAATTTTTTGTATCATACAATCTCAACTTCGGACTGCCGTTTACTTTTCCTTTATCTCCTTGTTTTCAAGGGAACTTTGCGAATCAATCCAAGGCAGTACAACGATGCCTACATCAAACATCCGGTATGCGAGCTTTGATGTGCGAACTGACCTGTTCTCACTTCTTCCAGATAGGTGATTGTGATGTATATATCCATGGATTGCGAAAAAGAAATCGTGCCTTAACGAACGATATCGTGGCTGTCCTTTTAGAAGAAAAAAAATTCTGGCGAGTAAGTCCCACAAACGCGCAATGGGGATTGCTACTGCAGTGTTCTTTTTGAAGAAACCGAGACTCGTTTGCTGATTTTTCGGTTGAAAATACAACGGAGTATAGAGTCAAAAAATATTAGCTGGTATCTAAACAATTGTATTTCCTATTTCCAGGTGTTTGGGACGTTTGTGAAGGAGTCTATCGAACCAAATGTGGAAAAAACTGGACGTGGTAACAATGCTTTATCTTACTGTACACTTGAAGAGTTTATAGCCCATCAAAAACACGACTTAGAGGAGGTCAGTTACAGTTTTCCCACTGCACTATCCTACTGTTTAGTGGTTTTGTTCATAAAACGCCTTAGAGGAATCGACCAAAACATCGGTTCGACTTTTTGCTTTCACTAGAGCAGTAAGAAAACATGTGTTGCGGGTTGTTGCCGTTTCGATATAATCTGATCATTTGAACTGTGTTTAGTAACACTTATGTGAATGTACACGTCGGTGCGCATTGAAAGAGCGACTAGGCGGGAAGAACAGGCGAGGGGGTTGAAGAAAGGTTACCTCCAGAGAAAACTGAGCGTATAATATCATATTTTACACACAAAATTCGTTGTGGTTGTTCGTTCAACTGAGCTTCACTGGTCGTTATCGGGTTAGGGTTGGTATTACACAAAAGAGTAGTTAGGGAGTTGATCGGTGAGACTGGACCTTGGCGTGGTGCGACAGCTTGCGCATCTCGATGACCTTTTAGGCTAAACTGGACAGAGTTACTCATACCAGGCAGGCCAACAGGTAGAGGTCTGACAAACCACAGTCTCCTGGTCCTTCAGGTTGGGGGTTGGAAGATGGTTGGCATCGCTTTCTGAAAAACGTACCATTTCTAGTACACCGCCACCCACCCGCTGCCTTGCGGTACAGGCTTTTGAGCCAAAGGCTTTGGTTGAGAACCCTAATCGTTCTCCTGTCTAGGTCTGGGCGTCCATGAATACTCACAACGCAAACAATTCCAGTGTTGTGGCCTGTTCCGAAAATGTGTTTCACAATCTGTGACCTTGAGCTCCACGTTCGGATACCCGCACCATTGCGTGTTCCGGTCGTCGGCTGAAGCAGCAATTTGGAGAGATTTGGCCATCTTCAGACGTAATCATCAATGCGTTCTGTCGGTGTAAATGTCACTGCAGCTAAAGACGTACTGAGGTGCGTGTTAGGTGTTACAGTTAGTGAATGAAATATTGTGTTTGTAGTTTGAAAAGCAGCAAACATACGTTTGCTGCAATGTGTGTTTGGTCTGTGGTGGATTACGGCTTGTGACGCACGAAAGATCAACTTCAGAAAACTCATTTTCTGGGGCACTGCTCTTATCTTAGGTTTTTCCGGTTTTAGTCTGCTGTGTAGCTGTACACATTTTTTTCTGGAATACCCGTCCATCAACGCAACACAAATCCTAACCTGTTGACGATCAGCTAAGCCATGTTGTTTAACATACAATCAGCTAACTCCAATTGCAACCTTTTAGTCTATTTTCCTCATTTCTTCCTTCAGCTCGTTGTTGCCGTTTCCATTAAAGTTTAAAAGATGATACACAAAGCCTAATCAGTTTGTTTTTGCTGACCGTTTGGATTTCCTATTACCTTTGCTCTGACATTCTGGGGTTGAGTTTATTAATCGAAAACGGGT
Source organism: Paragonimus westermani (assembly GCA_008508345.1). NCBI lineage: Eukaryota > Metazoa > Platyhelminthes > Trematoda > Plagiorchiida > Troglotrematidae > Paragonimus > Paragonimus westermani. The sequence goes on from QNGE01004104.1 coordinate 37,110, forward strand.
CCCGTCATTTCATGTTAGCTAAGTATGTTTTCGCAAGTGGGTGTCGAAACAGGCCGTTTTGATTTTCGCGCATCCCTTGCTAATGGTCGGTTAAACTGGTAAAATCAAAATTGTATGGTTCTGCAAGATTTTTTCTTGCGCTTGTGAATTGACTAAAAGGATGCCATTTCCTGCGGCGTGATTTTTCGGGTAGTCTTTAACTCGCTCACTATATCGGGTTGTCCAAATTAATATGGTGGCATCCGAGGATGAGAGAAGGTTGCCACGACATTCATCATTTGCTATCTTCGCATAGTTGCTAGCCGACCCCACACAGGTAATATCAGCCATCTCGTGTTCGTTTACAAGATACTCCCGGATCCAAGGAATAACTTTCTAACCGCACGAAGTAAGAAAAGAGCGACAGATTTCCGATCTTGGTACGAACACATTAATCAACTGTACGACGAATGCTGTTGCATAGATCCTCATACTCAGCCAAGAATAGCTGTGCTTTTAAGCCAGTAAGGTTGACCTTGCCCCCGTTGCCTGCACTACTCTTTGTGATCATTTTTGTGCTGGTGAAGTTTTCTTAGAGTATGTAGACGTATTGGAATCTTCTTATGGTTATTTTACAGTCACAGGGCATTCGTAGGGAGCTCTTTCGAGCCTTTTATATTTTGGTCCACTTTCGCAATAGCGATCGTTTCCTACCGTTCATCTTGTTAATAGTAAACAGACGGATATCGATTATGTGAAAAATATCGCTTTACTTGACCTATTTGAAAAAAACGTGCTGACCGTAACGAACTGTTGACCTACGGGAGTCGGTGTTTGTGTGATTCTGTCCTTTAGCTTATCGGTGTTTAGTTTGGTTTGTCTGCGTAACCGCTTTTTTGAAAGAGATTGGCTGGAAGGTCTGTCTGAATGCGAATACTGTGAACAAGCATGTGTGATGTTCAACTTCAAGTTAACCAAGTCCACGACTACTCACCAATCATATATAAGCACCGTTTATCTACGATATGCACTTGCTGAGATGCACTGAAGTACTACTAGGTATGACATACTAATTTATATTTTCATCTTAACAATATTTATTAGCCACCAATAGGTAACTTTTTAGTAGATTTTGGTTGCTCTGCATTAACCACCGTATGAAACCCTAACATGCGTGGCTGTTCAACTTTCAAAACAGACAGACAAGTGATTTTTATTAAAAGTAGTCTGTCGTAAATTCCACTGCTTCCGAGACCACCGAATTATTCTTCTGTTCTTGTTGTTTGTGTTACATATTGCAGCTGATTGGCGTAGAAATGGTTAAGAATATAGTCATCGACTTGAACACTTCCACAGATCCACTACCACCACCCACCCCATCGCTGGCTGATTCCACTACCATTCACTCAGTTCCTTGGTGGACGGTGATTCAGCGCACTGGCCGGGTGGTCGGCATAGTGCATCAGTTGCATAGTCGAACCTGTATTGGGTACCTACAAGTAACAAGGACAGCTTTAAAAAACAAGACTGCATGCGCTCAGGATGTCCAAGATTCACAGTCACCCTCATCCCTGGCGGTCATGAAAAAAGAATCAGCCTCGTGGAACTACGCCAATCTAATCCCAAGCGATTACCGGTTACCGCGGATAATTATTCCTCGATCTTTATGTCCAGAAGGTCAGTTTACTCTTTGCTATGCACACGGATGTTTTTTAGTGATCGTTTCTCATCTATGTACGTCATTTACCTTGCCAGTTGATGAGTTTTCTACCTGTTATATAACCCGATAGCTTGCGCACCTATGTGGCCAAGAGACGAGCTTCTTCATTCACGAATATAAAACCAGAGGACCAACTGTACAAGTTGGTGCTACCATCTCACGTCTTTTCCTGGATTTGGATGCATAGCATAGCATTTACACATAGGGATTATAGTTGGAACAATGAAACCCACAAATATACTGGTTCATTAGTGATCAAAAACATTGTGAAAATATGCACAAGCAGAGCATAAAGAGATTCCGGGATGAAAGGTTTGTATTAGTGTTCTGTCTTGATGATGCGGTTGGTGATCGACGAAGTTGGCCTGCACTATCTAGCAGGGTCACGTGGGATTACGCCGTTCATTGGGTCCTCTGTGTATTTTGGACCGTGTTCTTTAACTGTAAATGACAGAAATCAGTCTGTCGTCTGTAATATTTAGTCATGGTTGTTGTGCAACCTTGGACTTCTAGCCAGGGTAGCATGTTGAATATACAGAGGCAAGCCTCAATGTCCGTCATGTCATGTTTATGTTCCAAGCCATTGACCGGTCGCTGCGTTGTCTTCACCGGTCGACCCTTAGTTCTGCTATCCGTGTGAAGTTGGAGGGTGACATAAATCGCAAGAGAACAAACGAACCAAATGGATGACACTTGGCTCGACTATCCCTGAGGGTTCATCGGTTTACAGTCTGACGCTCACACGTCAATTCCAGCATATATATATATATATATATATATATATATATATATATATATATATATATAGTCAGCCTCATCATAGGCAGTTTCTCTCAAAGGTGGATTCCGCCAATGAAATTGCTGCTTACTCAAATACAAGGTTGTTCGACAGGTTCCGTCCTTGTATTCAGCGGACTTAATCAAGAACTGCATTAGGAAACCGGTCGTTTAGAGTTCGATTGAGCCTGAACAATTAAGCTGTTTACAGTGACTTCCGTTGCTTAGGTAATTACACGTGCCATGATAGCCAGAACGGCAAACCTTCAGCAATACCCTTTTTGTATTATGCGTTTCTGGGTGGTACCAAGTTGCCCAATCTCACGTCGAATCTGCAGTGGATTCATTCGTGGAACTTCGATGAGTAGCATTCATTGACGTTTTCCACCTGGCTCGTATGGAAGAGCTGAATCTGCGGCTACTTTAGGCATGTTACTTTCCAAGAATGGATGTTAGGAGTTGAAATAATTGTCCAATCGAGTTGGATGCTTGTGATAGTCGGAATTAGGGAAATCATCTTGATAAGCGTGTACTCCTGATAAATTAGTAATTACTTCATCAATCGCAGCCTGGAATATCCCAGCTAATACGTGTAATCCAAACGGTAAAAAATTGCGCTGAAATAATCTCCAAGGGGTGTTAATCGTAGTGATCGCCTTAGAATCATGCTCCAATGGAATTTGTAACTATGCGTTTGTCAGGTCAATTTTAGAAAACACTTTGCTACCGTACATGGCTTTCATAAAATCCTCCGGCTCCTCAGTTGTTGCTGCGCACTATTTCAGTCTTGGATTCAGCATTAACCTATAGTCACCATATATCCTAGGTGATTTGCCATCTTCTTTCATAACCACAACGATTGGTGTGGTCCATGCTAATGAGTTAACCTGCGAGATTATGCCGTCTTCCTTCAATCTGTTGAGAACATTATGCACATGTTCTCTCATTCCATAAGGTATTATTCGGCGCTTTAGAAAAACCGGGTCTCCTTGCACCTCCAGTTTTGCTGGCTCTACTTTCATCCCTCCTGTAAGTTGTGAACACTGAACTATCAGGTTGCGTAACTGGGCTTGGTACTCTTCACTTGGACCATTTTTGTAATTAGTATTTAGTGAAAGAGCACAATTGAGCTGTTTTAAAGCTTTTAATCCCAGAATAGCTGGACTTCCTTCCGACACCAAGAAACGCAGTGGAATCAGCTCACTATCATTACCTACAATCATTACATCAGCTTCACCTAGCAGAGCTAACCGATGACCAGTAACTCCGCGTATTTCCATCGTTGTTGGTCTCAGTTGAGCATCAGGGGCCATGCGATCTAGTAGCGGTTTGGAAATAATGGATTCGCTACTTCCTGTGTCCACAATGAATTCATACTTACATCCCGACTTGAACTTGAGGCATCTGTGAATAAATTGTTCAGCTCTAGACTTCATTTGCAATGAATAAACAGCAGTGGACGGTTCTATAGTACTTGTCTCTCTAACTTGACTCAGGTGACATTTCTGACTTCTACATACTTTCTTAATATGACCAGATTTACCACATGAATGGCATATAGCATTACGAAATCGGCAAGATGATCGTAAGTGTAACTCACCGCACGAGAAACACTTGTTAAATTTCTTTGAACCGGGATTGATGATGGGTGCATAAGAAGGCCTGTTCACTGGTTGACTTCGGGTGGCAGTATGCGCTTTGGTCTTCTGAAATAATGTCACGTTCGAATCAGCTGTAGCGGCATTGACGTCATCCTTCTGCTCGCAGATGTCTCGGGCCTCTTGGAAAGTCACATCTTGTTTGACCAGCAATCTACGCTGAAGATCAGTGTCATTGACGCCAGCAATCAATCGATCACGTAGATGCTCCTCCAGCTTGTCACCGAAGTTACAACGGGCAGCTTGTTTTTGCAATTGTAGAATGAACTCACGGAAGCTCGTGCTTGTTGAACGCACTAATGAATTGAACTTCGCCCGTTCTGTGGCCTGGAAATTGACTGGGAGCACGTGTTTTAACAGCAGTTTCTTTAGTTCGTCGAACGGCAACGAGGCTGGGGCATTCGGATAAGCCAGATTCTTCAGTAACGAATACAATTCACGACCACCAGCGGTAACGAAGAAAGCTGATTGGTTTTCCTTCTTCACATCACGACGAATGCTGCACCACAGTTCAAATCGTTCGACCCATTCCTCGATTTCACTCGCACCGGCATGAAGATTTAATTGTTCAATTGCAGGCAGTTCCATTCCGCGACGCCAATTTGTGATGCTCAGAATTAGGGACTTCGAATAGCCCTAGAAATCGTACTTGAATTGAAACCTCCCACGCAAGTAATAAGGCGAAGACCTGGTACTGGCAGCAGTAAGCAATTGTTATTCATGGATTGAGACACCGAATTTATTGATGTACAACAGTATTAGAGAAATCACAGCCTGTCATTGGCTGATCTCATTAGCACATGCAACACCATAAACTGTATGTTAATTGGTGGAATACGGAACAGATGAATTGACGAATAACGGAAGGCACAACACTAAGACCGTTCGTCCAATCCTGATGTTGTATCATTAACGCGATATTTGGATTGGCCGTCTGTCAGATCTTCTGTTGTGTCGGGGTTTGGATAATCGGTGAATCGAGATTTCCACCACAATGCTACCTTCCTTTAGAGACTCCTCAACAAAGAGCACCTCTTGTCAAATAGGGTTTTTCCGCAGGAACGGAACGATCTCTAGTACAAGCGTTGAGAGAACACTTCCTTAAATCCGTCAGTGGACTGGTATTTTAGTCCCGCGCTTCGAAGTAATTTTGTGAAGAAAATGTCGCCCAAACTACGGTATCTGTTCAATTGACCCCATTTTTCATCATCGCTGTGTTGCTTTTGTCAATACCCATCTCCGACTGCTTGTTTCTATACTCTCAGTAATTTCCGCTTGCGTAATCCCTTGAGTCCGAACTTCCACTCTGTAAATCTTTGCTTCTAGTGACCAATCCTCTGAGCTGACCGAAGAGCCCGTGTCTTTATTTGGTGGTCCGCCGACGTGAGATATAGCTAACAAAACACCACAATATTCTCCTGTACCACTTAACAAGCCAAAACTTGTTGTGAAGCGACTAAATTTCGATCTGACTTACGAAATTTCACGTAGAAACAACGATTGAAACGGATGTTTTTAAGTAATAATTTACCACTTCATGTAATTCGTCAACATTTGATGGTCCTTTCGAGGGAGGAACTGGCTTGAAGTCACTGTATTTATGTGTATGCCCTGTCAGTTGAAACAAAGCTAGTGGATGTATACAGACCAAGTGTTTTTGTTGTTACAACCACAGTTTTCCTGCCAATGATGATCTGCTTGTATAGTCAAACTATCTACCCTTCCAGCTTTCCAGGTCTATCCGGACTCCCTTAAACATGTGCGTTTTGTCGCAAAAATCGTGGATTGGGCAGAAAACAGTATCTTTCCAAAGGGGTAAGTCGTGCTGTTCGTGATCATCACATTGACTGTTAGTAGGCTATATAGTGGTGAGTTTTATTATCTCTTACTATCACAGAAGTATCTCTGTATAGCCCATCGGTCGATTGACTTATAACACATAGATGAACTTGCTTGTCTATTCTCGACTGATTACAAGTATTCACACATTGTAGCTGATCTATCCACCTTTGTGTTGTTAAGCAACTATATGTAACTTTCATCCAGTGTTATTTTGCTCGTGCTCTTACGTTTTCATTGTTAAGCATTCGTGTACCCATTAGCTTTCACTCTGTGTGGTATGTATTTGACACAACTATGTTTGAGTAACTGCAGGCCAGTATCTTTCAAGCAATTCCGCTGAATCACTAGTTCATCATATCTGCCAGCTAATCGAATTCGCTTCACTCTCCTCTCCTTCCTCTTTTTAATCTTGTTTTGCGCCTCCTCTCAGTACATTACTGCGCAGCCTTTCATCCGAATCACAGAACCTAATCGACTCCGAGACTGACAGAATCTTGATCGGGGCCGGTTTCGTGCATGGTTTGGATGCAATCAATCAGTTTCCTGAATCCGTCACTGTCTCCGCTCAACAAGCTGTCGCTGAAGCTACCTCTGCTTTATCTGAGGAATTACGATGGCGCAAGGATTTTCGTGAACACTGTGTGTTTACCATTGATCCAAGTACGGCGCGCGATCTAGATGATGCATTACATCTGCGTGACTTATCCGACGATGAAATCCAGTTACTTGCTGCCGAAGGTTATGAGAATGCTGCATACGAGGTGAAACTCTTATTGTTTAAATTCCATGTAAGGTATATATATATATAGCCATCCACTCAGTAGTGTATTACCCTTCTTATGCTGTTTTCAGTACGTCTGGTCGCTCAACCTGGATGTTCATGACCCATGGTTATGTCGGTGTTAGCATTTCGAAAGTGTATTCTACTGCTGTGGATCGTCGTGACCAGCGTTTAGCGCTGGTCAGTTGGCTGCCATTTGTCACAGCGTGTATGCTTTTATCACTTGATCAGATGATCGGGCTTGTGTGGCCGACGACGAATTGCCACTTCGCTTTGACATGCTGATGTACTGTACGATGAACGTTGACAAATTACTTGTTCTGGGATTGCTTTGGGGTGGCACTTTCTTGTTTGCCTTCACCCCCGTCCATCTTAAGATCTTTTCTAACAAGCACCGCGAAATGTGCACAAACAATGAGTTGGACAAAATGGACGATAAACAAACAGTACTTTACGCAAGCGCCCGAGTTATGGTAAATTCCGTTGTGATTTTCAGATTCGATCGTTTATTTGGGTTTCGCAACTCTGTAGCAGCGCCGAGTTGCATAATCGAAGTTCGTTCAACGCTACTCATCCTTGTACTAATCCTGGCGTTTAGTGTGCATATGCAATACACCAGCTGTATCACACCTGGTCCTATACTGACACGTGAAAAGCACTGGCGGGCGCTGACGCTTACATACACACGAAAAACATGGCGTTCGACCTTTTATTAACGCTACTTGCATGTGACTTACTTACGACCAGTGACGTAGACGGCTAATTCATTCAGTAGGTTCGGTGGCTGCTTATTGGTGCAACTGCTTCGACTTGATCGTTGGGGTTCAGAAAAGATGGAGGGCACTATTGCTGATGCTCCCGCACTTGATGGCGAAGAAGTGGGTGCAATCGGGTTGTCCATTAGTGGGAATACAACTCAGTTATGTTGCATTGTCAATGTGTGGACGTGCTTTATTCATCTGTGTCTACGCTGTGTGAATTGCTGGACGAACTCTGCATGTATATGTGCACTTATTTTATTGTTTATGCCGTAGTAAGTTAACAATTTCGGGCCTTTTCTTCGAATGCAATGTTGGGGCCGAAAGGGAGCAAAATTACGACGTACAATCTAACTTTATACTCATGTTTCGTATAGCGCAACATTTTTACTTGAACTGTGTCGTTACGTGTTCATCGAAAATTCGCCTCATCTGAAGAAGTTGGCATTTCACCTTCTAATTTCTATGGTTGCGCTGGTATGATGCGTCTCACTATACAACTTTCTTTTCAGGTTGGTGTCCACATTGCTGACGTGTCCTATTTTGTTCGTCCGGATTCCCCTGTGGACGTGGAAGCGTCTCGGCGGGCAACTACGATTTATCTTGTACAGCTTTGTGTTCCAATGCTTCCAAGGTTGCTGTGTGAGGAGTTATGCAGTTTGAATCCCAGTGAACATAAGCTGTCCTTCTCTGTCGTGTTTAAAGTTACCAAACAAGGCGAAGTAAGTTTTTTTCTAACGACAATCAGCCTACCTATGCCGCTTGATAATTCGGACTAGTTTCGGTTTTTATATGGTTTTCTTCCTGGAGTTGTCGATTCGTTTTGCATTCGTTTAGTTCAGCTTCAGACTCAGGAATGACAACTTTTCGTAATTGCATCAACACTTAAGTCGGCTAGGTTTCTGGCATTTACACATGGACACCTTATACCTGTACCTGTAAGTGACAGTTGGAACTCCCAGACACCTGTGCTTACCTACCTAGTCTCATATAGGACTCGTTTCGCCCAACAGTTAAATCACCTCTGTGTCCTGTGATGTTGCATAGTTTCTCTCAAGTAAAACAAAATCAAGGGATATACAAGTGGAGAATCCACGTTCCGTACATTTTACTCTATTGCCCTGTTTTCTTCCTGCTTATCGGAATCGACAACCATACGTCGGTAGTTGGTCGTCACGCAGCCGTGTGAAAATAACCTGATTTATAGGTAAAAGCGAGAGGTTGACGTAACTGAATTCTTAAACCTTCTGTGTTTGAACACAAACGGGCAACATCAGGGTGCCTACGATTCACAACCAAAAATGGGTGGTCATGCATTCTAGCTATACAGTTACATCTTTTTCACGGTTGACAGTACCGCTAGTGATTTACACGTAGCTTACAAATAAAGTCGTGACCAGATGTGGGTCCTAATCTCTGACGACGTTCATGTCTAAATTTATACTAACAATATCAGGGTACTATCACCCAACAAACAACCACCCAATGAAAATAAGGTTTTATCTGCGGCCTACCCAGCCTCGCCTCATCTGACGCACCCACTTCACAGATAACTCAGTCAAACAACGACATCATTCACGTCACTGAACCCGTTGTGCCATGATCTTTTCTAATATTCTTTGCCGCACGTACCTCATATGCCTTTTTATGTAAACTTCCAAGCGATTTTCGTCTGTTGTCAGATCCGGTTTAGATCATTACACTAGGGGTACAACCCCCTATTTCATCTTCTCTGTTCTCGCCGTTACTTTGAATTCCTAGATGCAGGAACCGGCCGGAAAACTCTATTGTTATCGTTGTCCAAAATTTAATCTAGATAACCGCAAGTGTTTTGTAGGAACACATCATTGCCTATCGTTGTCGGAAAGTCGTCAAGCAGCAGTCGCTTATCTTCAGCATCATCTTTGGTACCTTCTCGTAGGTTTGTAATGAAAACGTGATATCTGCTCCTTATCAAAGTTGGTTCTGATGGAGATTTCCTTTCAACACAGCCCAGATGAAGCCGCCTGATCTTGTGTGATCTAGTCTGATCCATTTGGAGTGTTTCTTGCTCTATTCTGCCTCCATCGGGAATACCGGTGTTGATCTGTAAGATTTTTCTGTCCTGCTTCATTTGAAGCTGATGAGTTTTTCGAACCAGACTGTTTCGCATTCGTCTTTATTTCCATTGTGTTCCCAGATCTTGAAAACTTGGTTCGGTCGTACAATAATTCGTTCGTGTGCCAAATTCAGCTACGAGGACGTTCAGGCGAGTGCATTTTTATGTAGATTTGCTTTGTTTGAGAATACTCATCGTTAACTTTTTCAGTGGACTTTTTGTTTCCTATCGTCTTGTCGTCGCGGGTGATTTTTACTGCATGTCTTATGGTTCGATTTTTTGTTACCAAACCTGACATCTGTCTACAGCAACCACTTCAAGGGACACGATAGTCGAGGAAGTGGGCGGTATGTGCATGGAGCATTACTTTTGCCTACGTTCCAACAGCATTTGGCTATTCCTAGTGTAGTGTATCAGACGAACAACCATCTGTCTTTCACAAGCTATCTTATCACCACTTTAGTTCGTTGTATTGACATACTGTCCAGGTGTTGACCGCATAACAGTCGTGATCAGTAGGATAGACTCCTTTTCAGTACATCTTTTCTCAGCTTACTCCCTAATCGAAGTGCCTCTGTTGGGTACAAGTATATTTGTGTGATTAATCATTCAAGTCGTTGTCTGGGTGTTTGCAGGAATGCACAATCTCCTGGGGGTTATGAATGCCTATTTTTCTCTGGTGTTCCATTCCCGTTTTTCACCTTAAAGTACCCAGTGCCCACGGTTTGCTGGTCTTGTAGAAGCCAGCCTAGGTGATCTGATTCCACTTTTCCCCCCATCTGCAGTTGTAGTCAGTTACTTTGGTCTGGTATGACTTAGTCGTAAACAAATTTTTCATGTTGTGGTTCACACGGGATCGACTTGGTTTGGTCGGTAATCTTGTGATGCCTACTTCCATAGCATTATGGCTGCCATCACTCCAGATGGACGGTGGATGATCGGACGTGGTTGTGTTCGATGCTGCAGTTTCCAAGGTCAAGTGACAATTCCTTTGCCATAGGCTGCTTCTCAGATTGACCCGAACAGGTTGTGAGAATAGGATCACTACAGTGTCCAGTGCATCTGGGTCGTCAATGTGCTGCCAATCTTTGGACTATCGTCATACTTTCTGTTCACGCTGATGACCCGGCTTGGGCAGCGTTTGTCAAGTTTACCGAAGTTTACAGGGATGTGAATAATTTTGAAATTTATTAACGAACCCGGTGTACTCTAAGCAGGGAGGAACCCCTTAAAGTTGCACCAGATGAAGACGCAGTACTGAAGACTTTAAGATCGGATGGAACAATCATTATTTCCATGGCCGATAAAGGTAAAGCCACTGTCATGCTGAATGGAACAGACTGAAACGGAAGTAAAACATCTACGAGAAGGACCATGTGAGAAACCTTGAAGTACACCGCGACTTCGGTCAAGGATAGGAATGAAGATGAAGTGAGCAAGCATTTGCGTGTGGCAAAAGATAATTTAGGACAGAGAAACTGGTATAATTTATGCCCGGAATCCACAGTAGCCCCACGTCTTTATGGAGTGTGAAAAAATCATAAAACTCATGCACCTATCAAACAGTAATGTTGGTAAGATAAGCTCGCCACCACATCGGCTTGCGAGATATTTGGCGCGAATTTCACAGCCATTGACGGGGTCGTACCATCAAGAACTCCTCTGACTTTGTACACGATGAAGCACTCGTTAGTTTTGATGTAACATCTCTATTTACCAATGCGTGCCAGACAGTAGTGTTAGAAACAACCAGGCAATTCGTATTACACAAGACTACCTTGAAAGAAGGAGCAAACCTAACTATGGACCTGACGATAGCTGGGATGTCCGTGTGTTCAGATATGAACTAATTTGTTTTCAACTGTAAATTATGTACTCAGGAAAAAGGACTAGTCATAGAATCTCCTATATCCCCTGTTTTAGCAAACATTTATGTGGGGCAACTTAAGGAAAAGGCATAGAGTCGGTTCGGAAGCTCACCAAAAGTATTACTATGTGAACGACACCTTTGCGATTATGAAACGAGATCGGGTTGAAACATTCTTACAATATCGGATAAATCCTAAAATCAGATGGAGAATAAAACTAGAATGTGGTAGTGACCAGTTACCATTTTTGGACTGTCTGGTCCATAGGATTGGACGGGGCCCCCAAATCAAGATCTGTCGCAAAACCACAAACGTACCTAATATTCTCAGTCATGCATGTGCCTACCCTAAACATGTTTATGGTAGCATTGCAAATTCAATGTTCCATAGACCCTTGCACCTATGCACCGATGCGAGTGATCAAAAGACAACACAGAAAAAGGCAGTGGTCACGGCAATGAACAGAGGATACCCTAAACGGTTCCTTAAAAGACTGTTAAGACAAGTATTCAACCCAGTTAAGAACCCTAATCGTTCTCCTATTTGGGTCTGGGCGTCCTGACAGTATCTCAGCCCAATTCTCCGTTTTATCGTCCACGACAAAGTTAAACAAAATGGTGAAAATGGACAGCCTTCACGTACTCCGCTTGGGGTGCTGAAACTGTCGGACAGTTAATCGTAAACCGTAACCTGAGCTGAAGTATGGGAATAAAGCGTCGACAATATGTCCACATACTTGGTCGGTACACTCCTGTGTCTAAGTGACTCTAGATGTGTAGATCGATCCGCTGAATTGGATGCAGTTTTGCGGTCGAGAAAACTGGCAGTTGTTAGCTGGGGATATAAATAACGTTGATCCAGAATTTGGCGAGGAGTGAAAATTTGAACGATGCCTCCCCGTCCAGGGCGAAGCCTTGCTTGCTCTCCCCTATTGTTTGCCTCCCGTGCTTCAGTGAATCGACGAAGTATGCTGGATGCCAGAACTTCAGTAGTGACTAGGATCACTAATTCCCCTACGGTTTTCGCAAGAGCCCCTAACTCCCTTATTGAATATAGGAGCTGTTATTGAGTGACCTCAGCATGGAGAGACGGTCTCCGTCGTCCAAACAAGTTGAACCAACGGAGTCAAGTCTTCTACCAAAGCTTTCCTACCTTTTTTGAAAAGTGCCACCACGAGTTCATCTGGACCAGCAGCCCTATTACGTTCGAGAACCGAAATGCATTTGCGTAACTCACTGTTTGCCTCTCGAGCTACAGTGAGTCGACGAAGTACAACGGATGCCAAACCCCTAATGATCACTGGGGTGGGTGGTTCTAAATCTACCGAACTGGGTGCTTCAATACTAGTTTGTGGCGGCAAAACAGTAAAAGCAGGAGGCCAGCTAAACTGACTTTCAGGGTGTTTCGCCCACCGCTCTAACCTTCTGGACTTAGTGTAGCTGTGTGTTCCATCTGCCTGGCTGATAGCTTCACTGACGGACGGTCGCCTGGGATCAGTGTCACGGATAAGCCTGAAGAGTGTGCCGATGTTCCTTGAGGCAAAACGGGTTTTCATTTTCTTAGCTTTCCGCATTAACCAAGCTTCACGATCAGCGTTAAAGCTCCGTTTCAGTTTCCTACGGATATCTCTTCTAAATTTGTGTTATGTAAACCGCCAGGAGGGATGTTCCGTGACTTCTGAAAACTCCAAGGATTTCTCCGACATGCATTGTTTGTTCAACCCACGAACCACCGTGCCGAATGCCACAGTATCTGCTTCATAAATGGTCTGTGAGATTTGGTTTTGGCAGCTATTAGAATCTTCGGGAGTAAGAACTGCTGAGGCTGCTTTCCAGGCTTGTTTGGTACTTCTGCTTTACTGACGTTATTAGCTGGTTTCTCAACAGCCAGTCGTAGCCTTTGGTGTGTTTTTTGCCCAACAAAACGGTAACGTACCAGCACGATCAAAATCCGGGTATGTGCTCCAATAGGAACGACGGTCTTGAATGAAACGCCGCCCCCTGTAATTAATAACTGTGGTCTATCTGAGGTCAGGCTTGATTCGGAAGAGCGTATCAAGTACAACTGAAGTGCCGGTCTATAATGGCGTTTCTTAGCTTAGCTTATTCCGGATACTGTAGTTAACTGTTTCTCGATGCTCTTATTCCGTCCGAATACTTGTTAATATTGTGGTGGATTGCCAGGTCGGGGGTGCGAGTTTTCGAACGCACGGCCGAATACCTCAACGTGGGGGGGAGGTACGTTCGAAAACTCGCACCCCCGACCTGGCAATCCACCACAATATGTGCTCACTGTTTCCGTACTTCAACATGAGGCGTATGCTTCCTTTCTGTGATCCACTGCGCACTCGTACGACCGATTTGGTTCGAATTACTGCGGATTTGCAGAACAATATCAGAGAAACCTCTTGAAGCATTTTGACTGATGTCGAGTACCACAAAATACGAAGGATATAGTCATTTAATGTTTTTACCGTGGGTATATATTTCAAGTGATTGCCATCTGGTTTGAACCATCTTGGTGACCTGCCAGGCAAACGGCCGGTGCATATGGGAGTCAATTATATTTCGAGGAAGAACTCCACAGGAGGTTGCACAACTAAACGGAATGCTTTCTATCCACAACAGTGGACTGTGAGTTCCATTTCACGTAGTTTTACTTTTTTTTGCTTTTATTGATTGAAACTGAAGTACTTCGGTTCGATGTGCACGTTTTTACATCTTTCAGCTGCTAATCGACAATCCTGAAGAGGATTTTGTTCCGGACTGCACTCCGGACATTTCGCCACCGCACACATTGCAATCTGTTCATTCTTGCATACTCAAATTGCATGAGGTCTGTTCCGATTAATCTTCATTGCTATGTGTTCGCTTAATGCCGGTTCGCAGATAACTCGCTTTTAGTTGCTTTCTTTATTTGAATGAGTATGTTTGAGACAGGAATCAAATTATTGTATGGTAGATTTCGATCCTCCAGTTTTCGATTGCAGCATTATATACTAAGTGGAGTATCCTTGTGACTAATTACGTTCGCACATCATGGCTCTTGTCGTGGATTTGACTCAAACATGTTTTTATATGTACGAATAGTGGGGGTTCATAAATGCCACACGAATCTTGGCGAGCTGACCGTTGATCCTTTGAAACAAATCATTACTATGGATGCAGCTACGTCATTAAGGTATTGTGAGCTCAATGATTACGATGCTAGTTGTCAAATATAGTGTCGGGGATTAGGGCCACGTTTTCCACAATTGTCCCCGCTGTCTTGAGTTGGACAGCCTAGTGTTGGTATTGATATGTTCTCCGAGCTTGGCATTTAGGTCGCAAACGTTTCATCACCAAGCGAGGTGACACCATCAACCCGAGCTACGAACAACACCACCACTGTTCCCAACCATCACAGCCTGTGTGTTCCTGGATAGCAGACGTTGTGTGGTATAAAGGATGAGAACCACTCATACGTTTCCCATTGAGTTGACCGATTGATTTATGTTGTTGCTGACTCCTCATCCGTAGTTCACGGTTTCTTGCGCAATAACACAACAGTTGGGTAGATTGACAGAAAGTTGGTACCATCCTGTTACTTAAGATTGATTGGAGATTGCTATATAGGCTTGATATGATCAATAATCTCACTATGAACGGAGAGTGCCTATTGTCGGATTGTCGATTACTGTCGGCCAGGTGGAGAATGTCCCCTCTAGCTGTTGAAGCGTTATGAACCTTACTCATTCTACCAGCTGGCTGACCGTACTGCAGTACCACTGTAAGTTCATTGTACTAGTCGTTATCATCTTAATCTCGCATGCACGGCAGTTCACCTCTCGATCTGTAGGCTATGGTCGGACGTGGTTGCGCTGTCCTGTAGTGGGGCTAACTTGAGGCCAGTCGCCAGGATTTCACACTGCTCACGTGTTCACTCATCTTATTTTTCCGTGTTAGTAATCGGTACCAAGTGTGCCGGTGGAACTTTAAAAAGCCGCTTGTAACGGTGTATGTGCATCCGTATCATTTAGCTTCGTTCACTATGACAAGGCAATCGGATACCACCAATCGTGGTGAAAACGAACTGAGTATCTGGGATAAGTCGATTGATTCTTAATTTTAATCGATTTTTCCTTGAAACAATCCTGACTAGAAAAGTCCACGTTCCAGTAATTTCCAAAATTATCGTCAAATGTACGTGGGGCATAAACTGCCAATCTCTTTTTCAGTGCTCCAAAAGAGTAATTCCGCTCAGTCGTTCGCGTCTATACTTGCTAGATTTCTCCACCGGAGTGGATTGAACAAATACAGTTAACTGCTAGTGCCATACAGTCGCAATGGTTATGTCGATCTGCACAACATGAAACTTAACTACAAACAAACGTGGATGGTCGTAGATTACTGATTTACTAGGAAGTGCCAGGGGGTTAAAGGACAACGTTATCTGTAGATCAGTGGGAATCAAAGACTGACTGAACTGTCCGAATGATCTTAGAGGGGCGTTTAACGCTAACACTTTTACGTTTATTTTTACGAACTAAATTCCTTTGAAGTGAGCGGTCTTTTCCTCGTCAATTTGTAACATTCTTTCCTCATGTTCCCTGCTGGCTGCTTACACAACCGCGTACAGTCTTTGCATTCCTTTTGATATTGTTTCATGCGTTTTATCTGTTTGCTTTTCTACGATCACATCTGATGTGTGTTTGCACTGATCGTACACTGACATTTTGATTAATTGGTGATATTTGATAACTCATTGTCTATGCACAGTTTGGTTTGTGATCGGATTAATTCACTAACGTTGAAATCGGAAGCACGCTATGCAGTTCTCCTCCCCCGCTTCCAATAGGATCCGCGGGAATGCCAAAAGTGTTTCCTGTTGGTTAGGCATCAGCTCAATCTGTAACCATACCTTATTCGTAGGCATATACTGTTAGTAAGCCTGTCCTAACTAAACCTGGTAAACTTCAACTACGGTTTTCACTTTCACGATGTTACTAAAGATTAGAAACAGTCACTGTGTCTGCTTAAAAGCGAAGCTAACACCTGATACACATTCGTGTACACAGTTCGAACCTCAGTCATGCTTCCAGATTACTTTTGTTGCCATTTTGTTCGTAAAATCTCACTTTCATAGGTCTTGTTCTGTTCCAATGTCCTCGACGGTTTACTGTTCGTCTACGGAAGTAGCCTAACCGAAAAAGCGGGGCAAACTGAGTAGTGAACGATTTATTATGACGTTTTAAATCCACACTAGGATTCGTTATCAAACAAATAAGTGTGTCGGAATGAGATTGTTCTGTCGATCACCGTATCCGCCTGTGGATCTTTTTTCGCTCGTTTTTCGTTTGAGCACCAACGAGGCTGACGTAGTGGCTGTCTATGTCGACGTGTCGATTGAACGAATTCGGTGACTAGAGAGCTTCCAGTACAAACCGTTCCCCTTTCATTTTCACCCGCGTGACTACTTTCGCATGGTCTGTGTTGACCTCGTGACCTGTGTCCGCGTGGTGGTGCCATGGTTGTGATCTAGGGTCGGCTTGTCGCACTGCTAATTTGTGTTCGTGCGCATGTGTCTGCGGATGTTTGCCTGTCTCCCCAGCATACTGTTGGTCACACCCGAGGCATGGAATCGCGTAGAGCACGCCAGACTTTTCGTGTGGTTTTACATGATCCTTAGCGTTCATCACAGCCGAACGGAGTGTTGAGTTTGGATTGTGTGATATCTGGATGCCCAGTGGTTGGAGCATCCTTTATACTGCTTCAGATATTTTGTGAATATATGGCAGTCATTCGGGTTCTGGGTTTTGCACGTTCACTTCTTGTGGACCCTCCGATAGATGCCTTTATGAAACTACTGGGGTACCTATTGGAGGCAAACAGTTTGAACAGGTGTTTTTGTTCTTGTCTTCTGAATTCATGTGAGCTACAGTGTGTGTCTGCACGTCGAAATAATGTTCGCGCGCAGCTTTTGAGTTGACATGCTGGATAATTGCTATCGAATCTGAGAATGACATCAGTTGTTGTCGGTTTACGATAGACAATGGTTTCAAACTTGCCATCAGGTCGTCTTATGATCAGTACATAGGAGAAACGCCAGGCGCGGGTTCCCTTCTTCTTCTTCGCGTGTAAAGATTTTCCCGTCTATTACGTTATTCAGACAGCTGTGGAACTGGTCAAGTTGAATCCGAGGTAAAACAATAAATGTGGCGTCCACATACCGAAGCCACACCTTTGGTTTGAATGTCTGAAAAGCTTCAGATCCGAAGTGTTTCATTACGGCGTCTGCAAGTAATCCCGATATAGGTGAGCTCATTGGTGTGCCTCTCTTCTGCAAGTAGACTCGCCATCAGATTGTAGGTAAGTCTCCATGCAGAGCTCTACTAATTAAATCAATTCCTTTGGAGAGAGATTCGTCTTATTGCGGAGGCTGTCGTCCCACTTATAAGGTGCTTAAGACTTTCTGTCGCAAGTTCCTTCGGTATGTTAGTGAAAAGCGACGTAACCTCGAAGGAAATCAGTGCATAGTCTTTTAATTCCAAGCCCTTAATCTGTTTCTGGAAATCTGCTGAGCTGTTTGCGTCGTGATTGTCGTGAGATGAACATGGTCTGCAATTCGTCGCTCAGTTGGCTCGAAAGTTTCAGCCGATTTTACACATTGTACGTAAGATCCAGCTCTAGGGAATCAGGAAAACGGACGTGATATAAACCATGTGGATAAGCAGTCGAAAATGACAGAGGAACAAGG
This sequence comes from Paragonimus westermani, assembly GCA_008508345.1. Taxonomy (NCBI): domain Eukaryota; kingdom Metazoa; phylum Platyhelminthes; class Trematoda; order Plagiorchiida; family Troglotrematidae; genus Paragonimus; species Paragonimus westermani. The sequence continues at coordinate 55,326 of QNGE01004104.1, forward strand.
CCAGCCAGCGAACGCGATTATGGCAAACAAGAATTTAGACGAACTGATGTCATGTTTTAACTTGACGTGTTACTTACCGTTTTTGAATTTAACACGCTCGAGTGTAATACCTGTCCCATGCTCGCATTAGGAGGATGTTTTCTCATTGTTATAAGACTAGTGATGATCGTGTCTTTTATTGTCGTGTGAGTTTTCTTGTTGAGGGATTCTTTGTAAAGAGGAGCATTGGGAATGGGCCACATTACTCAGCTGTTTCTCATTTGTTGGACTGCTTTTAGATTAATTTAGTTCCACACCCACACACTCCTTCCCTCTTTGAAATGCGGTAGCTTGCTATGCAACGAAGACATCGTCGATTCGCCAGCGGTAGCTTGCGCCTGGATCAGGTGAAATCCATTTTCTTGCTGGATGACAACAAGCGGTTTCCAGTTGGCGTCTCCCTGGCGGTTTGTAAACCCAGCAACTCGCTCGTCGAGGAATGGATGCTAGCCGCGAACGAAGCTGTGGCGAAACATTTGGCCACTCACCTACCTAATTCGGCTTTTTTACGACGTCACCCTGCACCTTCATTAAACCAATTGCACAATGCGGCCATCACTTTGGAGTCAGTCGGGATCAAAGTAAATACAGAAACGGCCGGTTCCATTCAGGTTAGTCTATTGTTTGTTTGTTTTTTCTGTCCTAGGCCGAATTCTGTTGAGGAGCGCGTTTCGTTAACTTGTGCATGTAGTTCAGTTCTGGCTTCCCTATGTTCTAAAACAAATTCGGTTAGCGGTATTTGGTCTTTTTCGCATAATCTAGATGACTTTAGTATATACGAACACCAGCTTGGTATACTTAATGCAGTTACAAATAATAATGGGAGCTCCACTCGCAGACTACGGAGACCAGTCGTCTGTCTACTTGCTAATTTCTAGGCCTCAGGGATGGCTTTGCAGACCTATGTCTGCTGGTCCAGACTATAGTTGCGTCGGTTGTTCCTTTCTTGGTCTGTGACTTGGCGAATCATGTGACACAGTTGCAGATTATACGGCGAAGAACGATTTCTTTTGTGATATTCATAGGCCGTCGTACTAGCTACTACCAACCCACATTGACTATATGAGATTGGCTAGTGGTATGTCCGAACCAACTTATAACGTTAGTACAGTCGTGTGTGAGCCGTATTTGAAAACCGTGGACCATAAGTTAAGCATCACTTACAATTGATAACAACACTTACATTGCTATAAGCTTTTCAGCCAGCCCCTTTCGAGAAGAAGCACTAGATTCGACTTTCGTTCTCGTTGGAGTTATTCAACAGTGCATATCCTTGCCAAGGTAGGGATTTGAAATTTATCAGCGATTTCATGAGGCAACCATGTTCACTCTTGCCTCGTTGATCTTACATTAGGCATGATTAATTTGTCGTCTTCAAAATCTCAACCACATTCACCGTTGAGTGGTGTTCAGATTGTCCGATCGTCTCCAGAAAAGACAGAGTAACTGCCCTGTTAACCCCCAAGATTTGTACTTCTCTTCAAACTGGAACCAAAAAAATCATTGAGCCTGTTGGACGGTATTCTAATTACGAATGCGTACTACATCTTCGGCAACTGATTGCTAGACCTCCCACTACTTTTCAGTATGCACGAGTTACATCGGACAAACCCACAATGTTGTTTCATATCTTGCACGGTTGCTGCCATCAATTTGCTGCACCTTTCTGTGGTGAACTTGTTGAATTGATGAAACAGTCAGAATTGATAATTGCTAGTCGTTTATCATACCAAGCTAACTTGCTACGTGGTGTTTTCAACTTCTGCCTGTTCTCCACTCGTTTTGCATCGCTATCCATAGGCTTCTATTTGTCGCGCGGCTGGCTGCGCGGTAGACACCGGCTATCACTACTCGTCAGATCTGGTATCCATGTGCTCGACGATGGCAGCCGGTCTCTCTTTGGTCGAAATGGATTTGATCGAAAAACTGGAACAGGTCGAATTGAACGCCAATCCTGACCCGAAACGACGCTCATTCCAAGACCGCAAAGAGGAGTTGGAACGAGAAGCTCGTCTGCTGGTAGCTGTCTCTATGCTTACCAAGACCATGACTTTGGCAGAGTATTTCTGTCTGGGCGAACTTTCGTCCGATTCTACCACAGAACACTATGCACTGAACATGGAATTTTATACACATTTCACCTCGCCAATTCGGCGCTATGCCGATGTCATTGTGCACAGACAGCTGGCTGCCACACTGTCTACAGAGGCTCTCAAAGCTGGCGACGGTATGCACTATTCACTCTTCTGTCTGCTTGCGCTTTTAAGTACATGTAGTGCTTCATTCTTCAACCTCAGGGGTGAAGCAATTTTGTGTTAATCTGAATTTCACGCGTTCACTGGCCGTGCATAATCATCAGGCTGACTGCTTACCTTGACCTGTGGTTACCGCAACAACTCGGTTTTTGTGCTCTGACAGTGAATTCGTCCAGTGCGCACGCACTAAGTATGTCACACTACAACATGAACTTCGTGGTATACAAGCTGAACAATAGACGATCCTGTTCCAAAAAACTAGTGTTCTCACACGTCAACTGCTAGCATCCGCGTGCGGCGGAACACGTTTCTAGGTGGTTATCAACTGCAATGTCAAAAAGCGATCTGCTGACTGTAATAAGTTCGAAAATCCCAGCTCCATCGATCACTAGATACATCTCAGCACGCGGTCACCTAGTTGACCCTATGAAATCGTTCAACATATGGTTTCGTAATCGTAACCCTAGACTAGTAGCGCTTGGTGAAGGTATGCAAACCGGACCACATCGGCCAGTTTTGCGTACACAGAAGGTGTCGGCGCAATCAATCTTTTTGCCATTGAATTGATTACACAGTTAGCGCGCAAAAAGTCAACACTATGTGGTTGGTTCATTCAGTTGTTATTGCTATGTGCAGTTTGTATAAAATTTGCTAGTTTTATGCTGGTGACTGGTGAGAGTAAATCGAAATGTTAACATCTTGCGACGTCTTCTCTCCGTTTTGACCAAACTGTAATTCAGTCTTCCAAATCTCGTATCGACCAAAATGTCATGTGACCGTAGCTGGATCTCGAAACATCGTTTAAAACGACTCATCAAACGTCTGAACTACCTCGTTGTGATTGCTAAAGTCCAGCATCTTCAGGAGGCGTGGTTCGCCTTTTTATATCGTCCGTTAGCTCGCAAACATGTCCTCGCATCGATCGAAGTAATAAGCGTCGTCATACTCACAAACCTTCACTATAGTGTTAATTTTGAAAGCGGGACTTCATCGGATGCAAGTAATGCAACTGATGGTAGGTATTCGTTATCCAATGCTTAGCACAGTAATAAGGTACTTTAAACTTTATTAATTTGACTTGGATATGCCCCATCAGTTGGAGGAGGCACAGTCCTCTTCGCCAGTTCACGTTGACTAAACTCACGAGGGTCAGAATCGGTGGTGGTGGTAATATCTCTCGGTATTCACTCCCAAACTAACACTTCACCGTCACTGCTTTTGTCTGTTTGTTCTTGTCAGTTGAGGAGAACCAGATTGAGATTCCAGTGTGAGCCAATCCCTAACGTGAAGGTTACTAATTGGATTAGCAGCCCCGACGGGTCTACACAAAGACAAAGCCGGTTTCGATAAGGTGTTTGTTTCAAACGGGTTATCACAGTGCCTTGAGATAACTGTAGGCTGATATCGTTTCCAGATGTACCACGTGCACACTGTGAAGCTTTTCACGTCTTTGTTTGAATTGCTAGCCAAACGCTCAATCTGAGGTAGATATAACGGTGCGTTTGCCAAAGAGAGTTTTTCAACCAATTATGGCCTTGAATATTCCGTTGTTCCCTATGTAGCCTCATTCATTGTCTAACTTTCATCAACAACCGCATTACTGTCTTTTTTGGTCAGCCCATCTGGATCATTCATAGCTTTATGTACTTAGCGTAAGCTGTTGCTTGTGTGTTTCCACCCAGTCACGTTATTCTGGCTAATAGTGTTTGTGTGTGTGTCTCTAGAATGTGGCGTGACGATCCCCAGGGTCTTCGATCTACTGTCTGCAAAATGCTCAATAACGTCATTATGCGGAGGCATCAACCTTTATGAGACTGCCAGTTAATCTGCGCAATGTTATCACGTCACACTGTCTACACACGTTGCGTCGCACTACACAGGTTTTTTATCGATTGTCTTTGAATACATATTGTGTTTAGGTGACTGTTACCTAGATCAGATAACAATGCTATCACAAGGCTGGTATGCCATCTTCATTCGTAGGCTGTTAGCGAATCAACAGATGTACGGCTCTTATGTTCATTCATTCGAAGCAGTTTGCTACATGATAATGATCTTCAATGGATTGCCTTCATTCTTGGATTTTTTTTACCCTGACACCTTTTCTTTTATCCCGATGGCATTCGTCTCTTAGATGACTTAGCTGCATGGTACGCACAAACCATCCCTTCTACCGAAGTTAGTACAAAAGAACTACAAACCGTGGCTGAAGTGTGCAATGCAAAGAAGTTGTCCGCGCGAATAGCCAGTGAGGAGAGCACTGAGCTTTTCTTCATATTATTTGTGAAGGTAAGCCTAACAACTCTCCGTCTGACGTCATTTTCATCATACTTGGATCGTGACGTTCCCATGGCTTCCAATTTTTAAATCGTTAAAGCTGTGATCTGTTATCCTGATAATCTCGTCGATTCCAACTCACATGCAGAATTTCCTTACCTACGAAACATTTCCGGCATTTCAGTGTTGCTAACCGTTAACATTATTCTCTGAACACTAGGAAACCGGACCTCTAACTGAAGTCTGTGCAATAACTGCCATACTTGACCGGTCGTTCGATGTGCTTCTACTCTCCTGTGGTCTTACGCGTCGAGTCTATTTACAAGTAAGAGAATTACATTCTTTTCGTGATTTCGTGTAGCCGTTAATCCTGATTGAATTGAAGGCTGCTGATGCCAGTCTGCTGATATGTAGACGCATCATCTGTCAACCCTATCTCTTACTTGTGCAGGTTGACCCGCAATAAGCGGTCCAGTGATCTATTTATTAATACATCTTTTGTTAAGTCTGATCATATGATGCCATGATTTTTTTGGATTAGTTTATAGTGAGTAATCTTGTTCTAAAAAGTAGATGGTTTCCTTTTGTGCTCCATACAGCGCTAATTTGGTTGTATGTGAGCTTCTTGTCAGCTCTCGCAACGGATGTTCGGAGTTTATTTTCCAGTCTTCGTCTCATGAATATATAAACAGACTAATGTTATTTTCTATGAAATTAAGATTCGCTTTCAGTATGATAGGTTACTGATAGCATTGGTTGATAGTGTGTAGTCTGAGCGCGTACAGTCATGGTTCACGTGCGAGAGTAACAGAGTGATCCATCGTTTTTACGCGTGGAAAACCGTGGATGGAAATCGGGAGCTGAACTGCATGCCAACTTAAATACCGATCAGTGGGATACTGACCAAAGCAATCATCGCGTGTTTATCATTATGTGTTCATGTTGTAAACTGATCAAAGCCTTTTTTGACACACCTACTGATACTGTAGTATTCTTCCGGTTGCATTGCTTTTTTGATGCAGATGTGCACCCTGACTAGTAGAATGTTCGAAACCTCACTTGTGATTAAGTGTTCTTAAGACTAAAATTTAATTTATAAGGTGTTGGTGTTTTGATAAGGTATTTTGGTTGATGTAACTCGAACTTCGCTCAGCGAATCTAATAATTTCCTTAATTTTAACCTGGTAAATGGACTTAGTCGTGGGGCACTTGTTCAGGCAGTTACTGCGTATCCTGTCAAGACGATCGAAAAATTTGAGCACTATTCACCGGCAGATGTGGCTGAGCGATTGCATGTGATAATTCATTCGTGTCTAATGTGAAGGCACTGTTGCAGGGGGTAAAATCGATTGTATCGTGGGAGCTTGGCCGTGGTCAAACTTATCCCTTCAAGGTATCAATGTCGTTAGGTATCGACATGGGTGTTCGACCGTTTCAGCCTACAGGCTACCGATAATTCAAAGACTAATCATAGAAATCTACATTCATTTGCTGATAATTTTATCTCTTTCCTTCTCTGCCTGCTTCTGTGTCTCGTTTTTCAGTTATTCCTCGAAGCAGGCAGAGAGGAAAATGACGAACCTGTCATGTCATGTTTTCCAGTAAAATTTTTACAACGAACTTCGTAGTTCCAACTTTAATAAACAATGTGAATGTGAATCCTCATAGGTTATATTTCATTAGCCCAAACAACTGGGGTGTTTATGATCAAAATCTTAATGTATATTTGTAACATTGCAAACCAGGAAAGCCTGAGTGTAGTCTTCTTCATCTTCTGCTAACTTCCAACCAAACAGCAAGTAAACTTTTGGAAATAACTTGCGCAACTGTGCACTTCTGCGTCAAAATTATTATCTTTGAGTTGCTATGGTCCGAACATTTCAGTTATACTTCACATTTCGTTCATAATTTAGTCGACTGGTCAAAAAAAATTGAAGCATAAAGTTCGGCTTGCTTTAGTCTAGATCGTGGATCTTGCAGTCTCCTTACCTTTTGTCCGGACAGAATTACTAAGATGACTTCAAATGTTTTATGGCGCGCATTGTTTAACATTAGCATACCTCTTCTTTTGAATTTAGAATATGAACATCCGAAGTAGCGAGTTGGTTGCAGCTCGACGCGTCGCTAATCGGATTGAGGAGACTGCAAAACTTTGCATTCTTTGGAACACCGAGTCAACTTCTAGCGAACTCTCCGATGCCACACGCACACAGACTTCCTCTGGCGAAGTTACCATTGACAGTGCGTTGGCTACTGCGCCAAGTTGCGGCTGCTACTACACCGAACTAAAACTGTTGGATGTGGTGCTCTGTCAGGTTTCGATTGAACGACCGGAGGATGGTAATTTGAACGAGAATGCAAATCAGACTGATGTGCAACAAACACAAGTGGAAACTTTGCCCAAATTACGAGTATGTATGAGATCATGAAAATTTTGCACCTCTGCGCTTTTCAAGTACTGAAGCAAGTTGGCTTTCTATAGCTGGGCGACTATGACATTCGGACTAGATGAACCACACAGTGTTTTTCTCCCACTCGGATCGAAAGTTCTGTGATCAACACTCAGCACTTTATAGAGATGTCAAGATTGCGAGTGCATAATCAAGTCAAGTAAAATAAAACGTTAGCGCACCTGATTGACAACTTTCCGACCATATATATATATAAGTTGAAGATCACCCACATTTGATCGCAGCGTTCGCATTTCAGCTAGACTTTCCAGCCAGCCCCGTTCGAAAAGAAGCACTAGACTCGAGTCTCGCTCTCATTAGAGCTCATCAGTAGTGCATATCCTTGCCACGACCGGGATTTGAACTCCAGCCACGCGTTCATCAGACAGCCGTGTTGACCACTGGGCCATTGACCTCACATTAGGCACAACTGAATTATCAAATCTGAACGCTCAACCATCAGTAATCGAAAATATCGCCTAATGGGTTTAATGAGATCAGTGATCTCGACCTGTTTCGGAAGTCCTAATCGCGGAGTTACCGAATGGAGTTAACTGGACAGTTACTGTGTCTTTTCTCGAGACGATCGGGCGACCTGATCATTGATCACAAGCGAGAGTTTTTGAGCGTTCAGATTNCTTCCAGTACAAACCGTTCCCCTTTCATTTTCACCCGCGTGATCACTTTCGCATGGTCTATGTTGACCTCGTGATTGGTATCAAAGTAATTGAACAAATCCGGGAATATTAATGTCTTGCTTATAGACGTTCGTGTAAGTGTTGTTCCCAACACCTGATGGGTTGTTGAGAAAGAAGTGCACCGGATTAATTTAACTAAGTTATGAAGTTTTCTATGGAAAAGCTTTCACGCGCTGTTAAGTACATCGAAGAACGTGGTTGTACCTGTTCCAATGTGGAGGTAACACTTCCTCCATGTGGACACTTGCGAGAACGCTGTAAAACGTTTGAAATCTTTGGCAAGATGACCAACCGAAACAGCAGCATAAACATTAAAAGAAAATGCAACGGGAACCAAACCACCTAATTCATTTTGGAGAGAGTTCGTTGATGCGAATTGACCAACCTGGATCATAGTTGAGCTTTACACGAACATATTCGACCATTGAATATTTTGGCGTTGGTTGGAAATCCGTGTGTATAAAGAAATAACAACGAAGTACAATCTTCACAGACAGTTTCAACAGAGATAGGGTTGTATCCAGACGTTTCGATTAATTCCGTTCCGTTGTTCTGGATGAGTGACCAACACGCGTAATGAGTAATAACCTCTTGAAGTTTACTGCCTCTTTCGTATTTTGGGTACATGTAACCCTAAACATCGTTCGCTAAAAGGGAAATGTTGCCTTTTATACGAGACTATCTTGAACATACAAGGAAGGAATTTATGGATAGAGTTTGGTAGGTTAAAGACCACCATGGTTATCCGGACTTTTGGTCTTCGTGTGACTGAAGCGACCTCCGATAAATCTCTTTTAGTTTGAAGTAAATTCGGGTCATTTGACCAGTGTTGCCATCTAGAAAACAGGGTCGAACAGCTCCACATCATTTACCATCGCTTACAAGTGTAAGCAAGCTTTATCATACTTGAATGACTTGTTTCTTTATTTTAGAAAGAAGGGCTTTTTCTAACGAGTGGTTTGGCAGGCAATGGGATGAAATTCTATCTTTCTTTCTTTTGGAACCGGTGTAATGTGAACATTCTATATACATTATTCTTTCGTACGTACACCTCGAGGATATAGTACCCAACGAAAAGAAGCATTCGCTAGGAGCGACTGAACAAACTCCGTATGGCCTACAGATTTTCATTTAGATCATTCAGAACTTATGTTTTTAGGTGTAGACCAGATTTAAACCAGTTCTACAAATCTGCCACACTACTTACGAATAATACAATTTCAGTGTTCAGTAGTAGTGGTGGTGAATTTAAGCATGAACTGTTTAAGAAATCCTGTCTAGACAGTCGGCCCTTGAACTCACCGTTGTCCAATGCATTTGGTCACCGATCTTGTATCAGATCTCTGGCAACAGTGAAGCCGAACCTCTCGTTTAAGCCGGGGTCGGGATTGCACTAACTTCTAGAGCAGGACAAAACCTGATCGATTGAATCACAGTTAATGGCCGCTTGTGCACCATCAGACTTACTGCTCCGTTCAATCTGTCAACGTAAAACAGAAAACCTTTATTTGCTGTATCTGTATATACCCCGACAGAGGAGAATTCGGATTCAGTCAATAACGCCTTGTCTATTGTTCTCTTTGTTCTCCTGTGCTAAATTATTCGTTTCCTGGTTGCACGAACGCACAATTCGGTCATTTTCTTCGAGAAAGAATCGTCTAGTTTGTGTTCGGGGCTTTAACTGACACTTGTGCGCATTTCGTAGACTCCTCATATTGAGCGCAAACGACGGGAATACATCGCACAGAGACCACCACATGCAATCCAATCGCAGACGTAACTTGACGGTTATATGAACCTGTTACGATGAATTCTATCCCGCAGGTGCAGCAGAAATAGATTTCTGCCGATTTGACAGAGAAGGAGTTAAAATAGGTGCCCTCAGATAAAGAGCATTCTGGTCACTAGGTGGCTAATTTGTCTGTCAGCGCATTGTCCTATGAGGTCAAAAGCTTATACTGCGTGTCACAAGCTCGATGTAGATTTGAGCACATTTATTGTACTTGGCGGTAACCAGAATCTGACACCAATCTTTTATTTCCTGCTCCATCAGGCTCCCTTATGCCAAATCAGACTCGCCGTTCAATGGTTTCATGTTGATTTCCCAAAGAAACCTTTGTCTGGTGCTATCTCACGGATCAGATGCGGGGGTTGGGGGCCCTCGTATCGAATCCTTTTTGTAGTTTATTTGACCAGGACGTATTCAAAATAGTTTTTTCCTTTAAGGCGACATCATTCAGCTGTTACCAATTTCACAATCTCTTTTACCCGCCTTCCATTTCTCTACCTTTCCTGTACTTTGTTTTTAAAACCAAATAACCGATAAGCGTTAACGTTTTCCCCATCACCACTATCCAACTGGTAGGTTTGCATGTTTCTTTGACAACTGCACTTTCGAGTCCGCAGCCTGTTGTATGATGCTTCTTGGAGTTGTGAATCTACGGCTCAAGCACCGTCATACACTTGGATTCAATCGTAGGTGTGTAACTACTCTAGTGCTCCTCTCAAAGTTTCCTGTGAGCTGGAGCTGAATCTTGTGAGCATGCTGGAGAGAGGATCCATCTGAGTTCCAGAGCGAAGCAATTTCGGCTCCATTAACCCCCAGTGTTCAACTGTCTGCGTGCCGTTTGTTCTGGCACTTCGACTAGATTCTATTGGCACTGGTCAGAAAAGCGTTATCTGCTTGTTATAACGGCGTACGCTCTAGCGGATAGCAGTTCATATTCTACCAGGAATTTGTTCGGTGATGCTCTTGTCCGTCTTCTGAGCCAGACCAAATATTCATACGTCACTATGCCAGCCGGTAATTGGAATACTCAGCTTCGTCGTCTTGCTACAAAGGGGATAGACCGGTGGTATGTTTTTTGTTCAAGCGCAATGTTTGGGCAGTGGCGGCTGACTGCTGTAACTGTGTACGTTCAACCTTCTCCGTATGTGGAGTACCGTATTTCAACCCTGAACGAAGGCTTGCATTCTAAAGAGACCAGCAGTACGTCTTAGTTCTAGACACGAATTGGTCAAGTATATTACCCAGTTTTTTAAAGGCCGTCGTGCATTTTGGAGCAACCACGTGGAATCGGCTCATGCTACCGGACGCATCTGTTTCGCCCTACCATTTTCTACAAACGTTTTTTGATGTAGGATAACTAACCGACATTCACACGAATAGATTCTGAGAAATGAGTTTCAGGTGTCACTGAGGAACAACTTGCCCAAATTAAGTCAGATAAGAGAACCTAACAAGTCTTGGAAACAAATAATTGTCGTGAAGACCTACTGTGATGAGGTGTGTTTCAAACGAACTGTGCAGTTGTGAAAGATAAGGTTTTTTTTGTGTTCATGAACCTCATGGACGCGCTTCGCTGGATTCATCTGGTTCTAAATGCTACAACGAACGTCGAAAATTTGTTTGTAACCAGGTGAAACACATTGTCCTAACAAACGTTTCCTCGTGCTCTTCTGCGGTGCCAGGTTGTCCTGATCGAGAGAGGTGGTGCCAGGCTGCGATACACAATGTTAGTAGCCGACAATGTGAAACAAGTGACAGTAGGTGCCGATCTGTTGCGTAGACTGAAGGTAGACGTAGAGCTCAAGAGAACCGAGCTGCGTGTTGATGGTTATGCTGTGAAATTTCACCGCGAGGAGACGAGGGACCAATGCCGAGTGGGCGGGGTCGCCTCGAAATCCTTATCAGAGTGCCCTTTTCCAGCCATCAAACAGTGTGTTGATACGTTCGTTCATATATTCAATGACAAGTACGGATTCCGTACATAGATGGAACATTCCATAGACGTGCAGCAAGGCGCGAAATGCAGACCAGTATACCGGAGGATATCATTCAACTTGATTTGAGAAGTACTGGGGCATCTGAAGATGGTGGAGAAAAGAGTAATTCAACGGACGAGGAACCCATTTTCGTCACCGGTACTATTGATTAGGAAAGCGGATGGAACCCACCGATTCTTTCGATTTCAAAAAGCTCGATCGAGTGACAAGTGAAGATGCCTTCTCCGATGTACCAAGTGGAGGAGATCTCTAAACATCTGCACAAAACCAAAATGCTATCCTCCATAGACTTACGTTCCGGCTATTGGCAGCTGTCAGTGACAGAAGGACGGAGCGAAAACCGCTTTTTGTGTGAACAGACAAGAATACTAATTCCTTGGGATACCGTCTGTTTGGGACACAGTTGGTAACAGAGAAATCCAACCACTGCCACAGAAGCTGACAGCAATCAAGAATTTTCTAACACCAAAATCGAACCGGCAATTGAGGTCTTTCCTCAAAATCGTCGGTTACGATTCGAAATTTACGCCGAGATTCTCTAAAAAAGCGTATTCACTCTTCCAACTGTTGAGGTGGAAGAAGCTTGTTTAGACCGTAGAGGTGGAGGTAGCGTTCAACGAACTCGAGCAGAAAGCTGCCAACATACGACGGTGTCTGACGATCCCCAAACCAAATGAACCATCCACGATGCAAGTGATGTCGAAATCGGAGCTGTTGTTTCACACCCATCGGGAACAATTGAGTACGTCAGACCAGTAGTGATAGAAACAGAGAGAATGTATTCCACCACGGAGAAAGAATGCCTAACTATCGTCTGGACGCTAGAAAAGTGGAGGACCCACTCGGTAACGACCACCTTCCCCATTGAGACGGACCACAAGCGGCTGATTCGGTTGAAGATGCCGAATAGTTCGCGCGAACGACTGGCGTGCTGGGCACTTCGACTTCGAGAGTTCAACTTCACCATGGGGCATGTCAGTGGCAGAAACAATGAAGTGTCTCACGCTTTGTCGCGACCAGTACAAGAAAATGAGCTGCCAACTGAAGCCGTACTCGTGAACGCAGTACTGGTTGCCGACAAGGAGATATTGGTCAGTGAAAAGCAGGACTCCCCAGTACGCGAGATATGTAAACATTTACTGACAGAAACCGAACCCAGTTCGTTGACTTCGGGTCTGAGTGAGCTGGCACACATGGGATCAGCTACACCCACAGGACGGTCAACTCGCGCCGATTTGGACGAGGGGAGCGATTTGCGATCTCGAAGACCGCCATTTATTCCAGTGGGCTAGAGGGAATGCGTAATTCAACCGGCACACGCAGGTGTTCACATGGGACGAGAACGCCTGTTCAATCCACTGCGGCGATGCCGAAAAATGTGGCCGATTTCCTACGAGTGTGTCTCAACTGGCAACAGAATCGAGGAACAATGGCGACAACAATGCCGCGGACACAATCCATCGTAACAGAGCAGA
>QNGE01004105.1:0-19336 GCA_008508345.1 Paragonimus westermani
TTAAGCATTAGTGTGAACCACTGATGTATTGATGTCTATGATTATGATGGTGATGTCATGTGTGTAATCATTGAAAATTCTAACCCAGGGGATATCTTAGTCATTTTCAAGTCGGTCCACACAAAGGTACCGTTTACACTAGATGCTGAACGTAACTGTCAACTAGCTTTCTTGGTCGTACTAATCCGACGATGTGGTGATGGATCGGTTCAACGCAAAATCTATGGGAAAAATGCCTGGAATGACCACTGTATCTATTTCAGCACCTTTGTCCTTCTCATTTGGAGGAGGATTCTCATAAACTGCTCGACTAATAGAACAATGAGAATGTGTACGTGGGAAAGGGTCTCCGGTGAAGTAACATTCCTACTTACACTGTTATTACAAAATAGCAATCCAGAGCGTTTTGTGGACAAGACTATTCAACGTCGCGGGAAATAGGATAAGATGGCTTCAGCGGAAAAGTACACAGTTTTTATTTCGACTGATCAGTTCACCCTTGTGTGCACAGCAGCGTTCTTTTCAAGCTTTGAAGTCACCATGGCCAACCATCCACACCACGATCGATCAAAACGCAGTGGTTCCAGTTACGTCACAGTTGTGACCCAATCGTATCAGAACGTTGTCTCTGTGCGCACCTATGACGTGTCTAACCTCACTTGAACTTGCTGTTTGTTTCTTGTTCGTCTTGATCTGACAACTCTTCCATATAAATGTTATGTAGTTGACCTGATAATGAGTAGCCGAAAACGAGCTTGTTCGCTACACCATTTGGCTACCCTTGGAATTTTTGACCATATATATATATATATATATGGGTGTCTTGAGACACAATGTTCTTCCAGAAAGACGCAGTATGTGCACACTTCTGGTAGTATGTACTCAGCTATAAAGTAGGTTGTTTTTGTAACCTTCTACAACGCGGAAATCCTTGGTAGAAGGAAAAGCAACTAACATTGTTGAATTCCACTTTATGTATTCAGCACGAGCCGTCATGAGCAGGCAGGTGTGCCAAAATAAGTAGGGAAAAGCGGGGGAAATGATGGAGGAGCTTAAATCGGGCACATGGAGATTCGCAACACGAGAGTTGGCGACTTCTATTCTTCAGACAAGATCCTCAAACGCAGGTAACATTACAAATGCTGTCACATCCTAAACTCAACTTCCAGACTTGTTTTCAGGCTGTCGCTTCCAGCCTAACCCACCACACGCAAATAATTCACGGTGCGGCAAGCAGTGAGTTGGTGTTCTTAGGATGCGCTCAAGCCAACAAAGCTTGGGAGACGAGATAACTATTTCCAGTTGACGACAGAGCCTTTCTGCCCCGAAGGCACGTTAGCAAACCGCCTCTTTGCTGGCCTGGTGCTCCCACCACTTTAGAGACAGGTGATCAAAACCGGACACTGTGAACATCCTTCCAGCGAATGGACGATGTTTCGCAGCCAAACTCCTCTTCATATTTACCAAACATTGGGTAATAATTCGGGAGAAATTGTTGCGTCAACATGTTGTAGATGTACAACGTTAACTCAAAAAAAAACCCTTTGAAACATTGGGTTATGAGGATGACCAACTTAATCAGTTCATAGGTGTATTTGCTGCTAACAAGGCGATTAGTGGAAAAAGAAGGATGTGTAGCGCCTATCAGTCTTCAGCATCGCTTCGTCGGTAGCAACAGCGGGTGAGGGAGTGATTGAAACTGTGAAGAACATTTTCCGCTACGAACGATTTTATAATTTCGACTGCTAACTTTCACGAGGTCTTGAAGTACTTGCAAAGCCTTCTACTTTTGTTCACATTTACTTATGATTCAGGAGCAATTATTGAAAATAATTTGGTAACTTACCTGTAAATGCTCACTAAATTTGTGCCATTCTTGCTTTTCAAAGGAAGTGTTTTCCAGAGTAAACGTTTCAACCCGTTGAAAGTGACTTAAATCGCTAGCACTATGTGGGTTCACTTGACGATCGAGGCTCAAAGAATGGTGCTTTTCAACCATCTCGTTTTCCTTTACAAGTACCCTTGTTTTATGCAGTTTGTAATGGGAATTCCATGTGCCAGTGTGATCTAGCTTTACACTACATGAGGTACAGAACAACTTTTCAGCACCATCGTGAAGAACTGTACATTTAATTGTATGTTCCATGAGAATAATTTGGCAAATATTTTAACAGTCGATTCAGTGATAACGGACCCAAAATAAACACATCCATAACTCGTCAAATACACAGCGTTTTTCAACAAACTGAAAGGAACCTGGTAACCGCGTTTCCGAAATTTTTCTACTATATCTTAGCGAACTGGACGTGATGAAAGGAAAAGACACTAGTGCGGAATTATAAGACCCAAGGAGATACATCATGTGTCTCGTTGACTACCGATTCTTTGACAACACGACAATCGCCAGCTTGGTCGAACTCTGTGCGCGTGGTGTTCTCTGGATAGTTGTAAACATTGAGATTATTCAGAGTCTGCCACTGGCCAGTCGTTCAGTTGTTGCGCATACAAACGTGATTGAAACAAATCAGTGGGTTATCGTAGTGTCGGTGACAACATTTGGTGTGAATATGTGTGTCTGTTCTTTGTCTGTCTCTATACGTTTATCGTATACAGTCTGCATGTTTCACGTTTGTGAGCGACGAGAGTAGACGAAAGGTGAACATACCGCAACGTTTGGTCTGATCTGGTGAATTTTTTTGGGAACCTAGTTTTTGGAATAAACTCTGGCTTTTATTAATTGATCACGATTGTCTTTTTATTTTAGGTTAACATTTGCGGATTGTAACCCTCAGCTGGGTATCTACTGGTACTTGTTCGTCGAGATGTTTGATCACTTTCTCGAATTGTTCGTTTGGTCGTTCCAGCTCTTGTTTATAACACTCATTTTCGCTTTGAGTCTTCGGTTCCGGTGAGTTTTGCAATTAATTTATTTTGTGCGTCCGTCTTGCTGTTCAGAGTGCTAATTCTCCGTAATCACAGGTCTCTATGTTTCGATGTTACGTAAGTGCTGAGCTCACTTCACAGTTACTCGATTTCTCCGTAACCCTATGTCTATCTACGAGAATGTTTTATTAGAATTTTCTCGGATTGTACAAATTTCCCAACCTAGTTATTGTTATTGTTCGTCCATATCTGGTTGAATTTGTTGGTATCGTTCGACCTGAAATTTGGCCCGGCGTGCACACGAAGCATATCAGATTATTGAACGTTGACAGTTACTGTCGTTTGCCACAGATGTTTGTTTTTTTTGTACACAATTTAGCATTTGATTGTATGTAGGCCATGAGGGTGCATCGGCGATCGATCAACAACAGACATTGTACACAACGAATTACTGTGCCTGACTAATGAATTGAATGATTGGTGGATTTCTACTCATTTCGTTTTCATACTGATTTCTTTTTAATTTTTCGGCGTTTTTGGTGTGCTAAAATCTTGTAAGATATCGCTGCTGTTTCATTCGTTTTAATCTGTCCGTTACCTGTACAGTATTGGCTGCTTACATTGAATTATTTCAGCAAGTACTGGTTTGTGCTCATCAAATGACGAACATCTCTCGTGCGTGTCCGTATCACTGTTTGACGTATTGCATTTATTACTAACTGGTTACTAACTGGTCGTTTGTGTAAGCTCTGTGACAATTTTGTATTGTAATATAGTTTTATACGCATTCTAGTCGCGTTCTAAACAGTTGAAATGTGTTATTCGTTCAGAAGATGCATGCGAATGTCGATGTGAAAAGAATCGGCTTCATTGCATTTTATTTTCCACCATACCCACTCTGTGTTAAGTTTAAGCACAATTGCTAACATATTATTTCAGTTCATAGCTTTCTCCTTTACAAGGCTTCGGTGTATCACGTACGGTCTGGGTCAGTTGATCCATATGTTGATGGAGCGCCTGACGTAGGACTATCGTGGAGCAAATTTGATTTTGGATGCCTGTAATGCAGTAAAACGGTGATGTGGTCATGAATTATGAACGTCTTTACCACTCCACCTAGTACCATTAACAGATGTCCTTCATGCCGTGAATCTCGTGACTGCACTCTTCGGAATATAAGCAGTCAAACGCAACAGCTTATCGTATTTCGTTTCACAGTCACTAAATTTCTCATTCTCAGCTTCGTGCACTTAGTCGTTCTTGATATTTTATGTCGTATTTTGTCACTGTTGAAGCGAACGGCAAACAAGTTACACATTCAGTTTAAATTTGCATTTGGTCTCTACACCTCAGTGGTCCAAACGCTCGACCTTTTCTTCTACCTTGTCGTGGTGGTCAATCTTGTATGCTGTTTTGATCCGGCGGGCTATGCTGACTAGGACATCGGTCCTTGTAGGCTTAACCATGTCAGATTGGCCAAAGGAGAGCAGCCAGACTGAAGTCAGATACGCCGGTTGCAGATGATGCCGGTGTGTTATGGTTTGTCGGGCTTGATGTTTGTTCTTGCGTGGCCTGGTTTTGTTGCAATTTGTCTTTCTTAATGTTTGGTCTTAATGTGTGTTGACTTTTTAGGTGCACGACTCTCGAACTTGTGCGTAGCTAGTGTACTTTGGTCGCTGCTCGAAGTTGATGATGCTACGGTTGTGTATGTGTGTGTGTGTCATCCCCTGTCTTATGGTACAGGCTTTTGAGCCAAAGGCTTTGGTTGAGAGCCCGAATCGTTTTCTCATATAGGTCTGGTCGTCCTGGCAGTACCTTGGCTCACATTGAACCATGACTACTCGCAACAGCAACAATTTCGTACTCCATCGGCCGTCTCGCAGAATAAAACCGGGTCGCTCCATCTGCTGTACGTAACAGGATGGATAGGAGAAAATATGCTACTACCAAACTCTCCGCCCTCTCCTCCCCTAGTTATCCCGCCAGCACGAATCCGAAACCAGACTGCTTACTGGAATCTCAGTAACACGAAGACCAACCTGAGACACTCCCGGAGAATTAGACCGCTTTCCACTAGCACATAGTATGTGTGCACGCTGCTGGATCGGTGGAGCACTACGGGACAGCTAGAACGCCACACTGCACTCATCGTCATGGAACCGAGCATGTGTGGAATCGACGTAGCAGCCTTGAGTGCGATAAGGCTTGCAGATCAGAGTAAGCTCCGAGAACCAGATTCTAGGTGCACCTTCTACTGGACGAGTTACCCTGAAGATGGTGCTGGGGAGCATGGCGTCTCTTTCGCAGTTGCTGGTGGCATCACTGCCTTGTTGATAGACAAACCGCGCGGCATCAACCCTCGAATCTTGTCCATGCGCCTCCGTCTCGGTCAAGGTAAGTATGCCCCATTTGTTAGTGTTTATGGTCCAACTATGTGTCACACTTATGATACAAAGCACCAGTTCTGTGACCAGCTGTTCGCCACAATGTGGTCGTCACCGGTGTATAATCAATTGTTTGTTTTGGGTCATTTGAACGCACGAATCAGCCGCGACTCGGTAGCCTGGTAGGAAGTCCTCCGACCGCACGGCATTGGTTCAATCAACGGGAACGGTGATAGTATGCTCCGACTGTGTGCTACTCACGGGCTGGCTGTCACAAACACTCCATTCCAGCTCGATGCGAGCGACATCACAATGTGGACTCACTCACGAAGCGCTCACCATCATTTGCTTGGTTATGATTGTGCGACATTAGTGAAGTGCGTACCACGTGAGTGAAGCGTGGGACTGAATGTAGCACCCATCATAGGCTGTTCAGGACCGAAGTACTTATTCACGTCTGCAAGCCTGTTTACTGGAGATTATCCGGATACCCACAGAAGTTAGACGTCAAACTACTGGGGAGATGTGACACGCGGGCTGCTATTCAGTGTGCCATTGCCGCTCGTCCGCACAATGCTTCTGTATCCACTATCCTCGAGGATATGTGGCTTCAGGTGAAGGAGCAGATCACGGCAACAGCCACCGAGACGATCGGTGTCGAACACCAGAAACGTCCGGACTGGTTCCAAGATGAAGACGTTGTCGTTTCCAGCTTGATACGAGAGAAGAATGTGGCATTTGCTGCTTCCACAATGAACCCGGATAATGAAAACATTCCGGAGTACTCTCTGTCAACTGGCCGAACGTGTTTGCGAAGTCGAGGACGATTGGTGGAGGAAGCACGGTGAGCGGATACAGGGCTCTGCCGATCGCCGACATCACAAGCGGTTCTACGAATCGTTTGAGGTGATTTTCGGTCCATCCGTCCAGTCTACCAAAGCACTGGTTGACGTGGATGTTCGGCTGTTCGTGCACCCAGCCAGAGGACATTATGCAAGTCTGGCGCCAACAATTGGGTAGCCTACTAAACTGTCCTGCTACAATTAACTGGGTGACCGTGAACAGCCTGCCACAACAAACCGCTAAATCCTCACTTGCTCTGGTTCCGCATTTGCCAGAGGTGCAAAAGATGATCAGACAACAGCGCAATGGGAATGCTGCAGGTGAGGATGGATTGTCAAGTGAAATACTGAGGAATGACGGACTGACGTTGGGACGCGCTTTGCGTCAGCTGGTTTGCTTCGTCTGAGTGCCGGAAGAAATATAAAAAATTACATGGATTCTTTGTTAGTAACTTTGTTTGAAGGTAGGGGTGGAAAGCAGTGCCCTGACAGCGATCTGGGCATTAGTCTACTGGGCTGCGCTGGCAGTGTGCTTACCCGAATTCTCCTGAACCGGCTGAACACGAACGTTTTGAAGGCCAATGTTCCTGAGGAGCAATGTGGATTCTGGACGAGTCGTAGAACGATCGACCTGGTGTTTGCTGCTCAACAGCTTCGGGAGAAGTGCTGGGAACGCAACCAACTCCTGTATGCCCTCTTCGTGGACTTCAGAAAGCGTTTGATTCCGTCAGCCGCGAGGTGGTGTGGACGGTGTTTGTTAAGTTTTGATGTCCAGGTAAGTTCGTCAGTTTGATTCAAACGTCCCATATGGGCATGAAGACGAAGGTGCAACCGTGTGATGATTTTGACATTGTCAACGGCGTGAAGCAGAGTTGTATCCTAGCCCCAGCCCTATTCAGTTTATGTTTGAATGCCACGTTAACAGTTGCCTGCAGGAATCGACGGAAGAGTGCGTTGAGGTTGAGTATCGGACGGAATGGGCGCCTATCGAATGTCCGACGTTTCAGCGCCCCAACCCGATTACATACCTCAACGATGCACATGCGTCTGTTCGCAGATGGAAGCGCGCTGTTCGCACACAGCGAGGACAATCTACAACCACGAGCCACGGCATTTGCGAACACGGCATCCAAGTTTAGATTGGATGTCAACACAGGTGAGACTATTTATCAACCTTCTCAGTGCAGAGGTGGTGTTCCTACGTCTGCGCCTGAAATTCGCGTCAACAGAGATGTTGTCGACAGCTGCACAGGATTCTGCTACTTAGGTGGCAATCTGTTGACAATTTTGTCCGCGGACCGTGAGTTACGGGCGGGCTGGCGTAGCGAAGGCTAGTACTGCTTTCGGACGTCTTGAAAGACGTGTTTGGAGGAACCACAACTTGAAGACGGCCACCAAGCTGTGCGTCCACCGATCAATGGTACTGTCGATACTGCTGTTTGGCAGTGGAGCTTGGACGTTGTATCAACGGAACGTGTGTTATCTGAGCCGTTTCGATTTGCAATGTCTGGGACACATCTTGAATATTCGGTGACTGAGTATGGTTCCGAACACGGAATTACGGCGGCGAGCGGACATGAACGGAATGGGAGCCATGCTGATGCTGATTCAGCTTCGTTGGGTGATGACCGTGTTCTAAGGCAGCTTGCTTTGTGCACAACTCAAATCAGGTAAGCGAAATCCTGGTGGTCAAAAGCGGAGATACCAGGATGTTATCCAGGCAATTGTTTTGTGTAGTAACATTGATTTTGGATGTTGAGAAGACTTGGCGTTGAATCAGACAGTCTTGAGAAATATGGTCCGAACGGTCGTCCGCAAGTTCAGTGAGCAGCAATTAGGAGACCGTGAGCGGAAGTGGGCGGTACGCAAGGGAGCTCTCGATGCCATAGGTCGCGGTGACATGATTATGTGGCGTTGCGATGTGTGCGGCTGCGAACGCGCTGGCCGTTTGGGATTAGTAGGTCATCAACATACTCACAGTACATCGTCGGCCATAGGTTACCGAGTACGTTAGGATCAAGCAGGTTATATCCATACTTTTTCTTGTTCACAGTAACCAACGACTGCCGTCGTTTGGATCTCGCCGGTTTCCGTTTTCGAAAACCTGTGCTTGTGGCCTTCTCCCTTTCCTTTTCTTTAGCATTGTTTGTGTACTGTATGGTGAATGCTTTGTCCGTTTTCTGTGCTCATAGCAATCTCTTTCTGGCAAATACTAACTTTCGACGTTCTAGACATCAATGTGCCACCTAGCGATCTCCATCACTGAATCAGTTGTGGACACACACTGACCATATGGCCACCAGTTACTGGTGACGTGGGTGTTTCCAAGACTGTAAGTCAATTCGAAGCATCTGCGTGCCACTGTTATGTGCCACGTTCGCTTTGAGCTTTGACGGGAGGCTCCTTCTTCATCAAACAAAAATTGAGGTGTATAAACTAGCAAGAATGCAGGCGCTTTACGCTTATCAGTGTGCGCTTGTTTCTGGTGTATGCCCCCATCCGCCAGACGACAGTGAAGCACATTGGGCACATGTATGGCATGCGACGTATAATTGCGGTACTGTCTTATGTGGTACTATTATTCGTTCGACTGCCAACTGCTGGGTTTCTGTGCGATCACTGGGACTTCTCGACGCTCGGCGGAACACCCTATCCAGCAGTGAGTATAGCTCGGGCCGCATAGCTCCTCGCTTGGAGTTCCTGAAGCGACTACGGGACGATCACGAAGCTTAGTGGACACAATACACTATCGAGATAGAACAAGCCGCTGCTGCCAGGAACTCTCGGAATGTCTTCTACCTCATCCGAGCAACTGATAGCAGGAAACCAGGTTTGAGCAAAGTAATCTGCGGAGTCAATGGTGAGCTTGGTCATAGCCTGCAACGACACTTAAGACGCTGGGATGAGCACTCCCAACAGCAGTTCGACTGGCCACCCGTGCAATTGACCACATCTTTGGGCTGTGCCTGTACTCACTGGTCTGTTGACGTTTCTCCGCCCTCAGAATCGGAAGTCTTTCTCGAGATCAGGCTTCTGAAACGTCACAAGACACTCGGCTCGAACGAACTCCCTGCTACTTTTTTGTCGATGGACACCCAGTCTTAGTTAAGGAGCTGGCAGCTCTGCTGGTGAAAATTTGGTTAATTGAAGTTGGGCTAACATCATCGCTATGTTCAAAAAGGATTCAAGCGCTTTGTCTGCAAATCACATGGGAATAGGCCCGAATCCTATTGCGTCAAATATGCTCGCGTCCATTGTACCTCGTAGACCGAGCAAAACGTGCAAAGAGCATATCTGTAAAAACAAGCTAATTTTCGCCTTGACTATGGCTGCGTTGATCATATCTTCACATTCCGGCAACTGCTTGGGCTCCCCCACTGATATTGGAGGCCGACAATTGTTGTTTTTTGGACATCATGAGTGCCTTTGATTCGGTTGACAGAGCTGTATTCTGGGACTGTCTATCGAGGAAGGATGTGCACGAGAAGTATATCGACATACTGAAAGCAATTTTACTGTCAGACCTCGGGCAGGGCGATAACATACGACAGTGTACGGCCGACCTCCAGCATTTCAAGTGGGGTGCGACAAGGTTGTTCAGTCTCATTTTCCTACTCAACTTCGCTTCCTAAGACTGCGAGTGTGATGGTATGGAACTGCTTTCAGGCGCTAAACTTGAAGACATAGAGTGTACAAACGACTCTGCTCTGATCTGTGGTGGTTCACAGAATGCTCAGAACATCTTGAACAGTCTAGGGGCTCCAATTCGTCAGTTTGGTATGACCTCTACACCTGCTAGGTGCAGCGTGCTGCTGTAAGTTTGGCAGGACTCTGTGCCTGGTCTAACCCTTAGTGATGAGCCGTTGGAAGTAGTCGAGAAGTTTCCGTACCTCGAGAGCTGTGTCAGCGCCAGCAGAGTGTCTGTTGAGATCACAAATCGTATTGTTATGGTGGTTAGTAACCTACGTCATCTGTGGCGGATAAGCTCTGTCGACCTTTTAGCATACATAACTTATCACACAGACTTCATTGGCTTGGCCGCTAACTACGAATTTCAAGTCACGGCACTCCACATCGTGCTTTGTTTGCGAATGTGGGTTAGGCTGTAATGGTCGCCCGGTGGTCAGCACATGAATTGTGATCGGTAGGGCGTTTTCGGCTTCCTGTCTTGGGTCCAGAGCACAACAGATTTGGTTGAGGACGTTATGTGCCGAAAAACAAAAGCCAATAGCGTCCGTGCGGCGAGTCTTTGTGTGCACCGTTGTGAATTTTTCCTTATCCCTCCACGTTTCTCCCTTCCCACCTTACACATTACTCTTTTTCCCCTAATATTGTGGCACGTTTGCCAGTTTTTGTGATTCTTTACTTTATATATATATATATATATATATATATATATATATATTCGTATTTGGCGTCGTGGTCAGGTTTGTGTACTGCTTCGATCCGGCCTTCTTTGCTGACCAGGACTTCGGTCCTTTCAGGTTCAACAATGTCAGATAGGTCAATGGAGAGTAGCCAGACAAAAAGCAGCTAAGCTTACAGGTTTATGTCACACCATTAAACGTGCAGGGGTGCTTGGACAATGAAGCACAAATCTGTGAATACACATCAGAACCATATTTATGGGTGCAGCACTGCTGTCCTCCGGATCAGGAAGGAGGCGGTTAGAATAGCTGCCGTCAGACAAAGAGCGCTCCGATCATTCAACGACTGACCGTGACCACTGGTGTATCATTCAGTACGGTCGAGAAACTCACGTAAATTCTTAGTAGTTTGATGCAGCTTAAAATACATGTGATTCGCGCACCAGTAATCAGAATGTGTCGTCACCGCCTCATTTACCGCACCCTGGGGCTGGGTTAGCCTTTCATTGCCAAGTGAGTTAGACTTTTGAATTATTGACTCCGAGTAAGGTCCCCCGATCAATCTCTTCATCCTATTGCCTCACACGCCAGGCTTTTGAATCAGAAGCTGCACGAAGGTACCGCAAGTGCAACACGGTTCGTCTCTGATTCTCTGTCTATGAGTATGAGTATGTCTTTTTTCGTGGATGCAGTAAGCAAAGTGCGAGCAGGTAGTAATCACGATTTCCGTTATGATGGATCCATGTGTCTGCGTGATGCAAAATTGACGCGTGTAGAGCATTGCGAATATCAAAGTTGATTAGTTTTTGCTTGGGTAGTTACTAAGGTGACCACCAGAGATCTTAAATGCTTGGAGACCTTGCGAACTAAGGGAGTTTCTCCGGTCTACTTGCTAGCTTTCCATACATTAGGTAACACTCACGGAGGTGGTGATGGCAATTACTCAGTGACATGCTGCCATGTTTGATTTCCAGCTTTTTTGCACGCGTCTGCTTGCTCCTGTTGAGCAACCTTGGTTGGTCGCCTGTCAGCGTGTCAGCACCAATCCCTGTGGTTGAACTGCAATGTCTGTGACGATGTCTCAAGCGCAGTTTTTCCTCATACTGATTCCGGTTATTTTAGTAATAATAGGACGAATCCTAGGTCACATGCAGAGTGTTTATAGAACGGCCAGGGCCGGGACACACCTGGCTACACATGGTTGATCTCGGCACACACACGGTTGGCGGCATCCGATTCGAACTAGCCTGTCACAGTGACCGAAGCCAAAGGACGCCTGCGCTTATCCATCACTGCAATTGGCTTGCGCTGCACCAATTGCAGTTCCACCAACACACCACATATCCAGTGTAAACCCGACGGAATAAGACTGGGAGGTGTGCCAGTGGGGCCTTTCTGTCCAGCCGGCCAATGCTGGTTGGCCAGTTGATTGGCTAATAAGGAAAGGAAACTCTTATCTCCCGGAAACGAAACAGAGAGAGGCTGCAATGAGGGCACACACACACACCAAGTTTTTACAGACACTGAACCTCTGTGACCTACAGGCAGTCAGACTCAATACGCGAGATAGCCGAGAATGAAGAATAATATTGGCCATTGTGTGTGGGCGTGCCATCAGTGTCAGTTACTGAAGAGCACTAACCACCTCAGTCAGTATCCCACACAACCAATTCCGGTCAGTGGATGTGATGGGTCCCTTTCCGGTAACGACTTCCGGAAATCAATACATCGCAGTCATGACCGAACACTTCACAAGGTGGATCGAAGCAGCCGCTGTACCCGATGAGCGCGCAAGCACGGTGTGCACGGGGGTGATGGGACACATCGTGGCGGATCACGGAATACCGCGAAGCATATTGACTGATCAANCAGTGTCAATCTTCTTACTGCTATGTTCAAATTTAGGAAGGGAACCAATGGTTTCAAATATCAATTTTCTTTTCAAGAAGACAGACGGTTTGGCGAACAGGCTTTGGTGATATCTTCATCAGGCGTTTGCATATCCGTAGATTACAATGTAGGTGCTGACATTTTTTTAACATTCGCACTCCAACGTTTCACAATCCATATGGGTCACGTAGTTGTTCGGTTGTTCTCTCATCTGTTGGTGGCTGATCATTATGTGGATGGATGTCGTATCACCAATGGTGATGCATTGGTTCCGGAACAAGGCAGGACAAACGCCTTCTACTAAACACAACGACGGATTACGTATTCTGATTGTGGCTGTTTCGGCTATGGCTAGATGACGCTGTTGAACCGAATTGCGTTGTTTCGTGGGTGCATGGTGGACGGCACGGAACGAACATATGGACTCGCTGTGACGGATTTTGCCAACAAGATGAGTGGTGGTGGGGTTACTTTTGACGTAGCTAATCCGTTTTTTCACCCAGACCGAGTTTCGTTCTTGAATTCGCTTTAATCTCTGATCATGATCCCAGTATACTTTGGTGTGCTGAAGCAAGAGGACGAACAAACAAGCTTTTCTATCTGGGCTGCGACATTGCCTCTCAGTCGAAGACAAGCAGCGGGCGAAGATGCGAAGCTAGATGGTAATTTGTCAGCAGGGAGAATTCGGCCTTCTTTCTTTTCCAGCTGCCTTTCGGACAACTCTATGGCCTGGTCATCTTTCAACAACAGATTTGTGAAGGTAAATTTCCTACCAACCATCAATGTGATCGTTTCCCCGTAATGACTACATAAGGCTTACTTTTTCCTGTAGCGCTTTTCTACGGGTGACAGGTTCACCAGATAATGAATCCTACTAGTAAGTTCTCCTAGCGTTACTGAGTAATCCCCACACTGTTTCTCCTTCGATAAAATGGTGCAGTGCTCCGAAAGCTCACAGCCTGACTCGTCCATCAGACCTCTGATATGCTCAATTGTTTGCCAGTTTTATCCATCTATTTCATCAACTTAACAACCTGACGGAGGCTACGAAAGCAAATGCATTGGCGTACTAGTTCTAAACTTTATGTTAGCCATTGAGGTATCATATGATACGGCGAATTTTCCGTGTGTCAACCTCAGGCGATCGTCTTGTCTTCGTGGTCTAGGTAGTATCTAGTAACGGGGAACACGGATGCCTGTTGGCCTGATTCGGTAGAACGCTGTTTACTGTTGAGTCCCCATTATATCAGACATTTGGAGCCGCTATCTGTTCGTTGTTTTACCATTCCGGTTTTCTCTGAGACAAGGGTGTTTTGTCTTTCTTTAGTCATGAACCCGTCTTCTTGAGCGTTGCTGTTCTGTTGGTCGCGAATGTGCTTCAGCCATACCATAGCGTCGGCGAGTTTGGATGTTTATTGGCCGTTTTACCACTTTGGAGTTATCTGTACAAGTGTAAGTTTGGTGCTTATACTATTGTGTTCGCTTTCTCTGATGATCAGTTTAAACTGGGGATTTGTGATTCCCTTTTCATTAAAGATCAGGGAGCTACAGGAGGAAATACGAAATTACGTGATCGCTGTTCATTTGAATGCCATGATCATTCCAGTATTGATTGTGAAACCTATGTAGGCGTTTGTTGTAGTGTATAATTCAGTCGTTTCAGTGTTGACTACCTGAATGATTGCTTGTTCCCCACATTTATTTTTAATTTGACCTCAGTGGTTGCTTTCATCTGTCGCTTTCATTTCACCGTTTCCAGAGGTTGTTAAAAATGTTGGTTCCATTCACGTCCGGTTCAAATGGTGTTTGTGATGCATACAATGCATGTAATAACCCTGAACATATTTTTTGTTACCGATTTGTCTACCGTGCCAGTTGTTTGGTGGCCCAGATTCGTAACTGTTATCAAACACACGAAGAAGGAAAATAATCTGTGTTGGTCACTTTAGCTGGGTTATGTTTAGTTTAGGGAGATCGACTGGTAACAAGAAAATGGTACTGGCACACTCGTACTAGTCGGATTATTATGTGGTAGTGTTTGGTAGCTCAAAAATGCGCCATTGTGATCAGCTAGAAGAGAGGGTCCGCTGTCTACTTTGTGCGTAAATGGGTAGGTGCCAATAGCATCACTCACCCGGTGAGGATTCGACACAAATCGCCTGACTGTTCTCGACTCGCCTTGTCGTATAAGTGGTAACTTCGTTGGTGACTAGTATAATGCGTATATTCAGGAACTAAAGGGCAGATCTGAACTCCAAGAAGATGATGTACCAGAAGCGACTATTGGAACAGTGTGTACGCACCATGCGGGGCCTGTCCTCAAGGGAAATAACAACGTGCTACTGCCCAGTACGTGCGGATACACTTTAGCCATCCAATTAAGTGTGCGCGCTTGTCGTTCTGTTTTACCAACCTGTACGTGATTTCATGCAGTAAAGAGCTTCACAGGCCAAGCTCCATTTTTAAATAAGTCCACTTGTTCTTATCTGTTGATTGCTCACTTGACCTCTACTATGTGCCGTTGATTTCTTGACCTACCGGTTTCAATGGGAGTCCCAACTAAAATCTATATTCGGAGTGTTAAGTACACTGCGACAAAAAGTTATGGCTGGGTTTACATTGTGAAGGGTTGCACTTTTGTTCTGATGCGCCAATACTGTAATGACTCTTCTTCTGGCGGACTCTTCTTTGCGTTCCGCTGCTAAGTTCCGCGATTGGGTTTTGTTCTACCTGCTGCCACCCCTTTGGAAAGCTCATGCAATTTAGTGGTTCTGAGATTCATTCCGTCAAGGTTATCCCAGTGATGCTTTACATTAATAAGGCGGGCGATCAGTGTTGTGATACCGCTTGAACGGCTGTGAAGGGATTGTAACGGTGGACGTGGGCATAACCAGTCCTCCCATTTGTTCATCCTACCAGGGTAGTATTATGATTACATTTAATTGCCGCAGATCTTTGCAACTTGATCCATTTCCAATGGTATCAACAACTCCTCGTGCGCATAGCTCAGTCGGTGTCGTCGCATCGGTTGCGCGCACAGTCGCTTGACCAGAAATCGAGAAATAAGAGACGCGGTACGACTGTTTGTCGGAAGAGTAAGACACAACTAGGTCACAGAGGCTCCGAATTTATGGGACGAAACGGTTACCATAGGCGGTCGACAGACAATGTGAACAGGCATATGGCAGTCACGACGTCAGAACAAATCACGTTACAGAGGTCGTCAAACAAACGCGTGGAAACGCGGTCCATGTAGCGCATAATCGTTCGATCGCACGGCCTCAATCTGATTGGCTGAATGGGACCATAGTACTGCCCGCGACCACACATTCGAACTGGGCCGGTCGATCGAAGTTGCGTGATGTGCCCTGGCTGTTTCGTTAGGGGATGCACCTCCTGGCAAGGTGCCATCGTGTAGTACGTAAGAATGCTTACGTCACAGTTGAATCACTCACCCTAGACTTCCACGTCTAGACCTTCGTAGTCCATCAGTCTGCCTTCGTTGCCCCGTTCACTTGGCAACTGCATAGTTTTCTCACATCAGCATATCGAGGTCAGGTGAGTGAATGCAAGCCACAATTAAAGTCTAGTGAGGAATGGTTGTCAAAATTCATCAAAGGTCAAATATGCAATCATATTGAGATGCTAACAACACTACGCTGCTTCAACCGCTCAAAGTAACGGGATATTTCGTTAGAACACATGGAGGAAAATACAATAAATCTGCATGATGGCAATTTACTCGACCCTCGCTAGCTGTGCGCTGCAACCTGTCCATGTTTTGTGCACGCGTGTCGTTGATCAGCTAGAAGCGTGCACGAGTGTGTGGATAGCCTAATCATAATGTAGTGCGGCATCCGGTAAGTGGTCATCCTTAAAAATCTCCGTACCATTGGGTGATTCCGATTTTGTTTGTCCGTTATTAATTTACCTCCCAATGTTTGTGCAATGCTACCTTTAAAGATTGCCGGCTTGCGCTGCCTACGATATGCGTCTTGTTGGCTGCGCTGGTGCTCACCCCTCTGTTTTACTACATGTGGTTGCAACCAGGAACGGCGAACGCAAATTTCTACTTTGCTGCGTGCATGGTTTACGCTGTCGGTCAAGTAAGTATAGTCACTCCTGTTCTCACTTTTACCCGAGGGCCCGTTACAGACAACTTTAGTGAGCTATTTTATTGTCTGTTCACGTACTCTGACACAGCGTGCTTCTAACTACGATGATCTGATTTGCTCCGGCAAGTTTTAAATGACAGATTTCGCGCGTCTGCTTCATGGTGCTCATTAGGTCAGCAACCGAATAGCACAGTGTGTAACACGTTTTTTAGAGTATGTGGCTTAACCAGTGTCAGTAGTGTATTTCGACTATCTCCATCGGGATACAGGATTTTTTTCAGTTCACCCCCGTTGGATCGCACTGTTGCTCCAACAGTCAATCCACTTTGTGCTGACTAACTAGGACTGGAAGTGGCGATTGAAATCAGAGACCTCGTAGATACTTGCCGTTCTTATGAATTGAGCTTCCCTGTTCTTACGCAAGGTGGATCCCTCGCACGTATTTTATGCCCTCCGTCACTCGCCAACCTAATGCCTTTGTGATACTGATAACGCATTACGTACCTTTGCTGTCCTCATAGAAACGACCCTAGTAACACTGTGTGCTAATATAAAGACTACTCAGACATGTAATGCAGCCGGCAGTGTTAAATATTGGTTTCTAACTTAATCTGACGAGGTTGGAATTCTTTTTCATCCGCCCACTCTAACTAGTTTTGAGCAGTTCACGGCTGCTTTGTTTTATACATTGGTATGCGTGTATATAGGCATATTGTTCAACTGATTGATGATTTCCCTATTTGCATATACATTCTGCCTTGTATATTTACTTTTCTTCTTTAGATTCTTCTTATCACAGATTGGTTGAACGCTCACTCAAAGCGCGAGTACCTACTACGTGTTGGGCAGGAACTCACGCTTAGCTCCGGTCAAAAATTGGTTCTAATTCAATCTTGAGTGGCTCATTGTTTCCGTTGTATTTTATGTTTTGGACTCAACTCTAACCCATGCTGTATTTTTGTTTTCCTTGCATATACATGCAGTTTCGCGGCATTTTCGTTTTGAGTGTCGTTTGCAGTTCGCTTGATTTGTTGGTCTCATTCTTGACTTTACTTTGATCACACATTTGTATCAACCTGGATTTCTTATGGGAATGTCTGGTAGGCATGTCCTTTGAGCATGGTTCGTTTCGAAAGTGTGTGGTTGTCAGTTTGCAGTGCCTTTCTGTTTCAGTTAGCTTTTTCGAAAAGTTACAGAAGGCGACCACTAAACGATGTTGGCTGCAGGAACGTTGGCGGTGTTTGGTTTGCCCCTGTACGCATGCTTTGCGTGACTTCAGGTTACATAGGTTACATAGGAAATCCGGCTCAGAAGTGATCACCGTCATCTACTTCGATTGTGGTTAACGCGCGACCGCTATTTGCTGTAGTGACACATTCGAGGAATAGTCAATTCTGATTTGCACACATCTCTAGGGGGAAGGCAGTTTCCGTTAATCTATTATCATTCCATAAGAAGCCACCATTTGTAAACTACTGAATAATTAGGATGGACATCTTGTTGTCTGTTTCAACGAGCGACTGCTTGGCTTAGCGGTTTAGGAGGGAACGGATGGAACCGTTTAGAAAACAACTGACAAAATTTTTTTTTGAAGTCTTCCAGACAGTCTGTTCTTAAATTCTGATGCATGACAAATTAAGCTGCTACTCGGAAGTGAAATTTTGTTTCGCATTCCGACTTTCTTTAGATGTGTTGCCCCACCCTTTTTCGGTTATAACCTGCTGTCAATGTCTTCCACGTTTCAGCTTGACCATCAGGGCCGTCTTTCCGTTCAGCCAGAATGTGCGCCATCACCACGCACTGCCGCGCGTTCACAGTGTGCTCGGTCGACGTTTGACCGTCGTCGCATTGCCCCCACCATTAATGAGTGTGATTCCATTTTAACTGGTTCTTTTCCACACGGACCATCTTCGTCACGTCGATCCTACCCAGTTAATCATCCACCTGCAGAGGTGCCTTTCTGTGATGTGAGTCACCTGTTTATATTGAGTATGAATGTAATATAGTAATGGCTGTGACTGGATTTTTTTTGTAACCTAACTGCTTTCTGTGAAGGGATTGGATTGTGTTGAAAATCGCTACCTTCCGGAACGAAAGCAAAAGTCAGTCTTCTTGGCAAAAAGCAAATCTCGGTTTATTGAGTTTTTATTGGTTATTATATAGACTAGACGCATCGGTAAAATGAAGAATTGCAATTGGTGTTGACACTCTCGCTTTCTCATTGGTCGGCTCGACTCCGCTTGAAGCTCGTTTGTTTCAACGCGTGACGCACTTAAACAACTTGTTTTATTCCGGTGCTCGTTATAACAAAATCCGATGCTGAAGCAGCGTGCCGTGCTGATTGGTCCCCGCGCTGACACAAGTCTGTTCGTGTTTTCGACACTGATTGGCCGTAGACTTCTGCGAATCAATGGTTGACTTCGTATCGATGCTTTCGTCCAATCCAATCCCTTGAAATCCTTCCTTTTTTCGTAGCATAGTCCACTCCTGGTCCGTGATAATACTTTCTTCTCTTTAAGGATGAGGTCTTCATCCGGTGTTACTCTTGTTCTCAGATGCGCCCGATTCCTCCTCTTCAGTACTCCGGAATCTATTTCGTGTGACCGATAACCGCAGTACCTCACCACCACTCGTTCTATCCATCGCCGTGGGTTTTCTGGAACGCACTGTACCCATACCTTATCGCCTACCTGCAGAACCGGTAGGTCGTGGGCTCCTTTGTCGTGGTATCACTTTTGGGTTAGCATTCGTCTCCTCAAATCATCGTGCACTTCAGTTACGTTCGGCGATTGGGGTTTTAGTAGTTCTCCTATTATCGGCAAATGCGTGCGTGTTCTTCTCCCCAACATTCTTTG
>QNGE01004105.1:22179-33725 GCA_008508345.1 Paragonimus westermani
TATTCAATGAGGCTGCCTGTAACCCACTTAATGTTCCTGTTACAAGACCCGTGGATGTCGGATCGGTAACGCAATGGTGTGGTGACGGAATGCAGCATGGCGACTCGCGAGATCGAGTGCTGCAAGAAGTATGTGCGCAGGTTGTCGACAAATCGTCGGAGAACCGTCATGAGACGAGTGACTTTGGCCAGTTGCTTAATTCACCGAACAAGATGCGGGAATTGACAGCAGAAAGACAGTCTCTTCGCTGGAAGTACTGCATCATCTCAGCATCAATACGAATCTGAGGCCATCCGTTGCAAAGATACCGTTGAAGATTCTGCAGAACTGGGTCTCGTCTTGTCGGCTGCTGGATCATTGACGCAGTTACGGGAAGGTTTCTTATTGTTTCTGTTGCCACTTAGTTCACATCGTGATCCACCGAAATAGCCGCAACCGCAATATCCTCGTTTTCCGTGGTACACGAAGCGATCAGTCATGATAAAGCGTCCGCTTGCCCGATGTTGGTTGGTAATTGACGGTAAAATCGTCATCAAGGAGCACAGTTGCCCAACGCTGGGGTCGGTTTGCCATATACACTGGAACGCCTTTATTTGATTCGAAAACTGCAAGCATCGGTTTGTGATTGGTCAACAGAGTGAATTGACGTCCATACAGCATTTTGTGAAATTTCTTTATTGCGAATACAGTTGCCAGTGTCTCCTTTTCGATTTGTCCGTAATTCTTCTCTGCTCCCGTTAGCGTTTCGGATGCGTGAGCTATAGCCTTTTCANAAGCTCGTTTGTTTCAACGCGTGCTCATTATAACAAAATCCGATGCTGAAGCAGCGTGCCGTGCTGATTGGTCCCCGCGCTGACACAAGTCTGTTCGTGTTTTCGACACTGATTGGCCGTAGACTTCTGCGAATCAATGGTTGACTCCGTATCGATGCTTTTGTCCAATCCAATCCTTTTACAGATTGGACAAACCCATCGATACGAAGTCAACCATTGATTCGCCAATCATTGTCGAAAACACGAGCAGACTTGTATGTCAACGGGGGGACCAATCAGCACGGCACGCTGCTCCAGCATCGGATTTTGTTATAACGAGCACCGGAGTGAAACAAGTTGTTTAAATGCATCACGCATTGAAACAAACGAGCTACAAGCGGGGTCGAGCCGACCAATGTGTAAGCGAGAGCGTCAACACCAATTGTAATTCTTCATTTTACCAATGCGTTTAGTCTATAAAATAACTAATAGAAACTCAATAAACTGAGATTTGCTTTGTGCCATGAAGACTGATTTTTGCTTTCGTTCCGGAAGGCAGCGATTTTCAACACTTCCCTTCCATGTCCAACCAGCTATCTGCGCTGTAGCTCAATAAAGCCAGTTTCAACACGATGATCAAGAAAAATTTGGAATATACGTTTGTCGTACTTCATAGAATGTGATTTGTCAGTTTGTTGGTTAACAGAAAGTTCTCTGAAACTGTCTTCATCACAAATGAGCTCCAGGGAAATAAACGAATCTATTAACGTCGTCGTGTACTTAATCTGCATGTGAAGTTGAGTTTACGGATAACTGTCTCAGATGTTCAGCGCGTCCATTGGTGTCTGCTGGGTTGTCTGAAGTCCGCGTTCGTGTTCGATTTTGCCACAGATGATGTTTTAAAAGGTACGATTTGGAAACCGAATGAGCTTGGTATGAGTTTCTCCCTGACTTTAGGTAGACTGACATGGAGTATTCAGATGACGGTTTCTTTATTGACCCCTCTGCTAAATAAATGCAGACCATATTGAATAAGATAAGTGACCAGGCTAGTTTGTACTAAATGGGCTCCACCCCTTCAAAATATAAAGTACGGCTTCGAGACTGGGACATTCCCAATGTTACGTTTTTCATTGCAAACAATCCAACTGGGACCGTAGACAGTTTCACACATTTGGGCAGCAACATCCCATCAGGTTTTAATGTTGTTGAGAGAATATTATCAAGAATAGTGAAGACACATGCTGCCCCTTCTAACCTGCGTCATCTGTGGCTGCGAAAGCACGGTTGGTTGTCGCCAAGAGGAAGGGTACATAATGCATGTGTGGGTTCGTTTCGTTCTTTGGTTCGGAAACGTAGCCTGTTTGTGTGGCCGGGTTTATGTTCCGGCACTGTTTTCCCCGCCAATCAGTCCACATCAGGCTGCACAGTCTGCGATGGTTGAGTCATGTACTCCACATGCTAGGCAAGTGATGGTAAAATCGGATATCGTTTATTGGGCCGTCTACAGTTGTTTAAAACCGCTTAGTATCCAAGCGACGATGTGACCACGAAATATGAATGTCTTGACCGCATCGTTAAGTAAAGTGAGTGGCAGCCGTTGGAGTCTTCACAAACACCACTCGATAGTTTGGGTCACCATCCGAAAAGGTGGCGTCTGGCAACTAGTGATGTGTCTTCATACACAACACTTAATTCTTTTGTCTAACCTCGTTTTTTGTGAATTTCTTCTGGGTTGTTCCATGTCTGTTAT
The DNA here is from genome assembly GCA_008508345.1 of Paragonimus westermani. Lineage (NCBI taxonomy): Eukaryota > Metazoa > Platyhelminthes > Trematoda > Plagiorchiida > Troglotrematidae > Paragonimus > Paragonimus westermani. The sequence goes on from QNGE01004105.1 coordinate 24,685, forward strand.
TTTGAGCAGCATCCCGAGCCACGGTTGATGATCGCTTAAAATGCCTGCAACTTTTGCGCTGTTTAAATTCGATTCTTGTCAGGTGTCGGGGAATTCAATACTTGCGTTTTGTACAAATTTTTCTAACTTGCTTTTGGTAATTCAGTACGGTTCGATTTATGGTGAGTAGTATTCACTACCCTTTCTTCTAATGCGATAAATTCTTTTCTCTGACTAACGAGTTGTCTCCACCACGCTGTTTTTGGTCCTTGATGAGATCCTACATTGCTCCGCTTGTTCTCTCTCCCTTGTGGTCATCGATTGACCACGACTATTGATGTTCAGTTTGAAGTTAAACAAATCTCCGACAGCCCGTCAGTGACATAAGATATTGCCGAGTAGGTTTAATTTCAGTCTGTTTCGGAGGTTCTAATCATGAGATTCGTGATTTGAGTTGATAGGCACTATGTCCTCTATCGAGCCGATCCGTTAGTCCGATGATTGAGCGTTGGTTGAGCGTTCAGAGGTGGTAATTCGGTCATGCCTAATTTGAGGTCAGGGCACAGTGGTCAACACAACTGACTCATGAAAGCGTAGCCGTAGCAAGAATACACACTACCGGCAAGCTAAACGAGATCGGCCCAACGCACGAGGAGAGACAGGCAACAAATGCCCAGACAGAAGGCGTCGGACACAAACCGGGACAAAGTGCGCACGACGTGCAAGAAGAAATCGGGGTTGTTGTGGCCCGGACTTACGACTCAAACGCGAGCGCGCGTGCATCATGGTGACCAGCGTGTTGGACACTAAAGGTTATACTTTATTGAACGCTTTCTCACTACACTAGTGCCGTGCCCTGAACACGACGCATTGAAAAGCGGCCGTTGCCAAGTCAATTTGCGGATGGGGACAGAAGAGTGGCTATCGAAATTTGAGGTGATTGCGGCGTGCGACGGATTAAAAAGCGAGGCACAGGTTTTAACGACTTTGGGAACACTGCTCACCGTACGGACAGAAGCTGTCTATGTTTTGAACAAACAAAGGCCACAACATCGTAGCAAGAATTGCGGGCAGCACTGATTTGGGAATTTACAACGGAACAAGACGGGAAGCGGGCAGTGGATAGTTTTTATGGCGCCGGGTTTTGCGACACTCAAGACCTGGTTTATTATCAACACTTGTTACGACAATTCATGTTGGGTTTACTAGAGGCAGATGAGAAAACGAAAGATAGATTGGTGAAGGAGTGGTTTATCTAGAGTTTACTGCCGGAGTTGCAGGAGAGCGTTTGGATGACTTAGTCTTATGGGATTATAGACACCGAACGGCTTGTCGGGGGAGGGGAGAAAATGGAGCAACTGACGAAAGCAGTGCAAGGTTTGAAGACGAGCGCGGAACCGAGGGGAAGACAGGTTAGACGAGCACATGACCAACCTCACCGTAATCATTTTTTTGCAATGGGGTGGGACACTTCTCCCATCAATTCCCTAACAGACGTTTTCCCTCTTGTTCTTCGGTGGTAACGGGTTGCCATCGAGGTGTTTCACGGGTAAAAGTTCTAATCAGGGGAGAACAAAAGAATGTGATACTAGACGCAGGGGCGGGTGCGTCAATTACAGACAGAGTGCGAGGAATACTCGCTAAGTCCGGCAACTGGTATGTGGTGACGTTCGGAAGAACGGCGTTGAAGGCACTGGGGATCTAGAACGTTGAAATCCAAATAAGTGGTGTAAGGCTGCGCCATACAGTGTTAGTCATTGAAAATGTGAAAGAGATGATAACAAGCGGTGGTCTGCTACGCCGAGTGAAGACAATTGTAGACCTGGGGAGGAACGAGTTGCGTGTTGATGGTGATGTGCACAGAGCGAAGATCGCCTTTTGCCTGAACGGACAACAGTACAAGTTCCTTAAAATGCCGTTTGGCCTGTGCAACGCCCCAGCTACCTTCAGACCTTTCTTAGTTCGCATTCTCGGGGGAGGGTGTCAGGAGGAAGTAGTGGTATACGGAGACGACATCGTTGTATTCTTTAATACTGTATTGGAACACGTAGACAGACTGTGAGCAATGTTACAACGAATTGACACAGCCGGCCTAAATCTGATTAGTAAGGAGTGCTAAATAGGCTGCGGTTCAATCGTCTGCTTGGGACATACGGTTGGTAATGAGAAGATCCAACCACTGCCATAGAAATTGACAGCCATCAGGAACTTTCCATCACCAAAGTCGAAGCGGCAACTGAGGTGTTCCTTCGGAATGGTCGGTTACGATTTGAAACTCACGCCGGGGTTTTCCCGGAAGACATATCCACTCTTCCAGTCGCTGAGGAAAAGCAAGAAATTTGTATGGGCTGGGGACTTGAAGGTGGTGTTCAACGAACTCAAACAGGAAGCTGCCGGCATTCGACGGTGCCTCGCGATTCCAAATCGAATGAGCCATTCATGGTGTCAGTTGATACAAGTGATATCGGAATCGAGGCGGTTCTTTCGCAACCGTCGGAAACAGTCGAGTATACCAGCCGAGTACTAACGGAAGCAGAGAGAAAGTATTCCACCGTGGAAAAAGAATTCCTAACTATCGTCTGGGCGCTCGAGAAATGGAGGATCTATCTGATAGCGACCACCTTTCACTTCGAGACCGACTACAAACCCCCGATCTAGCTGAAGACGGCGAAGGACCCGCGCGGACGACTGGCGCACTGGGTACTTCGACTGCAAGAGTTCAGCTTCACCATCGGACATGTCAACGGTACAAATAGTGAGTTACCTGATGCTTTGTCATGGCCAGTACAGGGAAATGAGCTGCCAACTGAAGTCATGCCCGTGAATAAGGTATTGATTGCCGATAAAGACATATTGGTCAAATAATAGCAAGACCCTCCAGTACGCCAAATATATGAACATCTACTGGCAGGAACCGAACCGAAGAGATTGACTGCGAGATTGAAATGAGCTGTCACTGTTCTGGGACCGGCCACATCTGGTGGGCGGTCAACTGGTCGTCGATGTGGAGGTGCAGAGGGGGCTGCGACCTCGAAGACTGCCATTTATTCCAGTGGACCAGGGTGAACGTGTGATTCGACTGGCACACACAAATGTTCACAAAGGGCATGAACGCGTGTTTGAATTACTGCGGCGGAGGGTATTTCGGCCTACGATGCGGGAGGATGTGATTGACTTCATTCAAACCTGCCCCAACTGCCAACAGAACCGAGAGACAATGGCATCAACGTCGCCGATGCAGTCCATCATAACAGAGCAGGCCGCACACATCTGGGGTAAAGACATTTTTGGTCCACTGTCAACAAGTCTGAATGGAAATCGCTACATGGTTGTCATGGTTGACCATTTCACACGATGGGTAGAAGCTATTCCAATGGCAGATCAAACGATCGGAGCGATTGTGCACGCTTTCGTGAACAGTGTCCTGGCTCGCTTTTGAGTGCCCCACAGAGTCATCACAGATCAGGGCCCATACTTTGGAGAACGGCAGTTGCAGGAGATGTTGAAGGAGTGGGGGTTCAGCACCTGAAAGTATCGCCGTATCATCCCCAAAGGAACGGGTTGACGAAGCGGTTCAATCGTACGATGAAAAAATGGCTGAATATTAGAGGCAATAACTGGGACGAGGGATTACCAGATGTTCGTGTGGATACTACACGACGAAGTCCGCAAAAATGAGGGTTCACCATTTGAGCTGACTTACTGGAGGGAGACAAGGAGTCTTTTGGATGTCTGTGTCCACAGACAGAGAGGAGCAATTAATACCCCAAGAACGACGACACCTGGAACATCGTGCACTTGAACGGACAGCACAGACAGCGCCGAACTAAACGAATTTGTCTTGGGGCACAGCACCCATAAATGGCGCCCGTCCAAAATGGGAGACAAAGTGAAAATAAGAGACTGCGGCCGGCCAGAAACATCCGGCCCCGGCGCAGGCAAGTTTGAAAGGCGGTGGAACAGACCACAGGAATACGAATCTCCAAGCCCATCAGGATTTTCATGGGCGATGGATCAATGTTATACACTTGGCACCCCGGCATAACCGCGGCGAATTTCTCAAAGGAGAGGCGAGTGTGGTGGATTATCAAGCCGGAGGTGCGGGTGTTCCAACTCTCGACAAGGTTCATCCAAAAGCCCACAGCGGACGGGTCGAGGTCGGTACGGGCGACGGGATGAGCCATTGTTCAGTTAGATGGGACCAACGGACGATACATGGCAGGCAAAATGGGATGGATAACCAGGTCGGGGGCACGATCTTTCTAACACCCGGAGGAATATCTTGACATGTTCGTAGAATACTGTCAGAGGCCATAGTGCATGGACTGCGGGCAGCACGAGTGAACGGACGAGCCATCGCCTAACGGAAAAGGAGCGGCAGGCGACAAATGCCCTGACAGAAGGCGTCGGACACACAAACCGGGCCAAAGTGCGCACGACGTGCAAGAGGAAATTGGGTTTGTTGTGGCCCGGACTTATGACTCAAATGCGAGCGCGCGTGCATCATGGTGACCAGCGTGTTGGACAATAAAGGTTGTACTTTCTTGGACACCTTGTCGTTACAGTGGCACTGATCAACACAAGTGTCTCATGGAAGCGTCACCGGAATTCTAATCCCGGCCGTGGCAAGGATACGCACTACCGGCGAGCCCAAATAGCTATGACACTGGAGTCTAGCGCTTCTCTTCAAAAGATGCTAGCTTGAAAAGTTTCCTGATCATGGGGCTCTGATCAAATGTGAGCGATGTTCAACTTGGAATGATTGAACCCTCGCGAATAGTGGTGATTGAAAATTGTTGCACTCTCCCCTCATCCCTACTTTTACTGTCGTACTCGGTGTGATGCTCGATCGTCACAGCTTGTTCTGTTTCAACGTGCTCGTTTAAAACGTGGGAACTAGTTTTTTTCGTCAAAGGTAGGTATATTGTATTCCGTGTGGTGATGATTGGGTTGAGAGTTAGTCTTGTTAGAGGTTACCCACGTCAGCTGAAACGTCAGAATTAAGAGGATGGTTTTTCCAACGCTATTGTTTTACTAGACTTTGCACAATTTTGTCCCCATGTTTGACTTTCGGAAACTGTTCATTTGGAAGCCATACGTGACCAGATACGCATACGCCCGTCATTCTTCTGCCTGACAGTATGTAATCATAAGCGCTTGATCAATCTTATATCCCTTATTGTTGTGACGTGCATTATTTCGAACTTCGTTTGAACTAAAAAAGAAGTTTCTTAAGCCAAGACCTACTATCACCCATTAAACCTTCATCTCAATGGGAGCACACTACAACAATTATTACCAGCACTTATGTCTATTAAAACACCCATTGTATAGTATTTTTACATGAGCTACGAAGACCTGCAACTCTGGTTCCATTCTTAACGTATCTGAACGTCACGGTTTATAGTGTTCTACGTGTTTCTGTTCGTTACCGTCAACAGTTGGTTGTTCATCGTGACTAGTACCCCACATTTGCTGTGTGCTTGGTGTCCATTGTGTTTCGTTAATTGTTTGGTTCTACTCTAAAAACTATGCTGACAGCGCTGATAAGACCATTTGTTTTTCAAGGTCGCTGGCCCTTTTATATAGTTTTTTTCTTTATTCATAATTTTATCCTTCCAGGCTTGTCGTCAGCAGGATCTAGATATGTTGACCAACTCTGAACTGAAATCCCCCTCTCCCGTTGGTTTACCGTCTGCGGATGATGAGGATGCTTCCCGCTCTTGGATTTTTAAGCAAGTACCCGGACCATGGTGGTGGTGTGAAGACTGTCAGGCGTTAGTGAGATCTCCAGAGGTCACAATATCTCATTTGTTTGCCGTTCTCAGACAGTGGACGCCCTATGCACAATTACAACTGATCAATGTCGTAGAAGAGGTCAGTCCAACTTTGTGTTCAGCTAGTCGACCTACTTCAAATAGCTATATTTAGAGACTTTGCAGAAGATAACTGCTCTATTTCTTGTGTACGTTGGTAGTGGTGTGTGTTTTGTGCAGAACTGCTTTGTTTTCCAGCGCCTTCCGTTATTTGCCTCTTTGCTGTATCGTGCTCGACATCTGTCTGTTTTTATACTTTTCCCGTGTTTCGTCCTTGTTTACATTGCATTGTATTCCCGACAAGTATGAACATGTCTTGGACTTTTGCACGTACTGTGTTCATACACAATGTATGTGTGTAGTTTTACGCGTATGTTTTCATGTTTGCTGACAGTGTCAAGCAACGCTTCTCCTGTAGTCTTATAGTATCTTTATTTTTGGACACAAATATAACCACCTTACAGTAGTGAATTTTTGTTTAGCAGGCAAAGACTTCATGAATTACCATTCACTTGTCGGTAGTCCAACTGTAGTTACACTCATCGTTTTTTCCGTTCATTCTCTTTGCCCTAGATTTTTCTTCGTGGTGCTCATGTTGACGATAGAGATGGCCTTACTGATATGAGTTTACTACATTTTGTTGCAAAGTCCGGCGCCCTCGGTGATGAAAAATCCGCTTGTCGGTATGTCGTTTTCGCTTTGCTGTCTCGCTGTCTCGACAGGCTCATTCGTGTCTGAGCATTGATTAGTCGTCCCGTTGAATTGATCAAATTTATTGTGGGGTGACTTGGATTTAGTATGTTGTACTGTTCATATTGTTATTCACTCGCTGTGGCTCATTCCATTTTTACGAAGGATTGCTGAATTTCTCCTGGACGGTGGTGCCTGTTTGGAGGCACGCTGCAAATGGACCGATATGACTCCGCTGCATTATGCAGCCTACTTTGATTGCCCTATGCTGGTGGAACTGTTTCTTAAACGTGGTGCGGAACTGGAGGCTCGTTGCCAGTTGATGGACAATGCTACACCTTTGCACTTAGCTGCCACCCAATTATCGTTGAGTTCAGCTCGTGTTCTGCTTCAGGCTTCAGTGCATTCGCTCGCCAAAATGGACATAAGCTTCAAAGGAAGAGACGTTCTGGACGCTCTTGGGCGAACCCCTTATGGTAAATCGTATGAAAATCTGGTTTAACACTTTCTGTTTCGTACATATTTTATGTCTCAGTTTTGCGTACGCATTTGCAGTTCTCCTTCATTGCAACTCTCCTCTTGTTGTTACGATGGATCATTTTGTTAGAATGCCTCTCGTTCCATTATCACCTTCGCTGTCCGCCATCCATCGCGTTGACACAAACGACTTTTTTGCTATCAGGCCGCATACGCATTTGTGTATGCGTTGTCCCGCTACTGCTAAGCCATCTCTGTCTATCGCCATCGAAGTGTGGATTATTTGTCATTCCTGGCCTGCTTCGAATGCCTCTTTTTTTACGTCATCGCTGAATGATGGCTGTGACAGAGAGAAAGTTGACGTAATGTGTGTGTGTCAATTGGTTTCAACAAATGAGGATGTTCCCTTGCTTGTCCGTTATCCCATTACAATTCTAGTTGTAACGTCAAAAAAAATACCAGCATCGAAAAAATTGAGCAACATGTTAGTGTGGATTTCGCTGTAACGTCTCTGGGACCGATGAGTGTCATTTTATGGTAATTGGAAACGCAAGCAGTTTTATGGCAGACACTTTTAAACATGTACAGCAGCGGAGGGGTCTCAGTTCACCACTATAATTTTCCAAGATTGCCTTACCGGACTTCGCTGTTTCGATGAGCACAAAACCTTCAAAGTGGCTCCTTCACTCGTTAATACTACTAGTCACAGTTTATTACTGATAATGAGCAGCATTCTGATAGAATTCCTTTTGGCGGATTCCAGACTCCAATGACACTTATTATGCAAATGTTAGCATAAATGATTCCTTCAAAAGGTACCACAGACGAATGCGAATATATCTATTGTTTAGTTTTATTTATTCATCTCAGCCAATGGAAGAAAACGTTTAGGATGGCATACGATTCTACATAGTCATATGGGACAACAGAATTTCACGGTTAGTTGCTGGAGTTCACAACGAGACTGGGGCTTGACGCAATGTGGCGACCTTACTTACAGAGTCATTCATACCGGGCAGCCCAATAGGTGGAGGTCCGACAAACAACAGTCTCTCGGTAATTCAAGTTGGGGGTTGGAAGCAGGCTGGCATTTTTTTCCGGAAAAAGTATCACTGTTGGTACACAGCTATTCGCCCGCTGCCTTACGGTACAGGCTTTTGAGCTAAAGGCTATGCTTGATAACCCGAATCGTTCTCTTGTCTAGATCTGGGCGTCCTGGCAGTATCTCAGCTCACATGCAACCGTGGATACTCACAACGGCAACAATTTCATACTGTATCTGCCTGTTCGCAGTATTCGCTGATTTGGGATATCTCTGGCGACTGAGAGGCATTCATCCAAGATTTAAGGGTTGCTTGTACAAGCCGACTGTGATGGTTGTGCTGCTTTACTGCTGAGGAACTTGCTTGCTCAGGATTGAAGGTGTTAACTGTCTTCAGGTATTTGATTATCAATGTTTTGGTTCGATCGTCCGTCTTGGATGGCATCAACAGATTAGCAACGAAGAGGCTAGGGAATGGGTATTTGGTAGTGATTTCCAAGCGAGTTTATTGTTTGATTTTCAAGTTTCCGCAAACCTATTTGCATAATACATGTGCTTGGGATTTCAGCTAATCGTCTGCCGCACCGAGCACTCTGCCGACGCTGTGGCCGACTGACGCAAGGTGCGAGATGGACAGACGATGAACTGGCCTAGAGAAGTGAAGTCGTTTACGGTATGGTTGTTTGGAAAACGTATGGTTGCACATAGTTTATATCTTTTCAAATAGACAGTCTTTGTGCTACCTAATCGAGATGAACCCGAAATTTTATGGATTATAAATGCGGTTGACTCATCACCATCATCGTCATAGACAGCAATACATCAGTGGTTCACACTAATGCTTAACTGCCACACAACCATGAAGAAACAACAAACCCTATATCTATATGGGAGAGAAGGAAAATAGAAGGGGACGGGAAGGGACCTAACTACTCGAAATGACTACGTCCAGATTCAAACATTCAGCATCAAGGTGCCTACACCTTGCAAACAAACAACCGAGCTGCAAGCGAGAGTAAGGCGTCATCAGCGAGACA
>QNGE01004105.1:39749-64486 GCA_008508345.1 Paragonimus westermani
GACTCGCTACATATCGATGTTTGCTGTATTTCGGAGACTAGAATCCACGACAGTAGTCAACGTATGGAATTAACAGCACCTTCACTTTCTACCTGATACTGGTTATACACTTCAGGTGGCTCTCCGTCCGCCGTCGCCGGTCAAGCTGAAGTAGGTACAGTCCTCAGCAGAACGGCCGCAGCCGCATTGATAGATTGGATTGCTGTTAATAGTAGACTTTGGTCTGTCCGCTTGGCAGGTTCTGTTAGAGTCAGTTCTAGACGCAAAAGCGTCAGAAATCTTTTCGTTGTGTTTGCTTATGCTCCAACTGACTGTATTGACATCGACGTTAAGGACGTCTTTTATTCGGATCTGGCCGCTCTCCTTTGGTTGACATGTGGTTCTGATATAGTGGTTCTGGCCGGAGATATGAACGCCTAGGTCGGCCGCCTTGGTGAGGCCGAATCTCGTCTAGGTGGAAGGTTTGGGATAGCATCACATCGCTCGGACAACGGTGGGCGACTATTGCAGGTGTGCACCGAACATGAGCTGTTTTTAGCCAGTGCTTTGTAGCTGTCTGATTTCGTCAGCCGTCACCGCGGCCCTGGATGGTTTGAAATGATGGCTGATTTCATCAGCCGTTACCGATGTGCTGACTAGATTGTCTTGGTGATTTTGCCTCCTAACACCAACGACTGCCGTCGTTTGGATCTCGCCGGTTTCCGCTTTCAGAAACCTGTGCTGGTGGCCTTCTCCCTTTCCTTTTCTTTAGCATTGTTTGTGTACTATATGGTGAATGTTTTTTCTGTTTCTTTCTAGTCCAACCTTGCATTGCGCCTTTCCTGGAAATGCTTTCTAAATTGCACTAACATATAGTTCTGTAATTGGGTGCTTGCTTTTTTTCGTTTTCTTTGCAATGTAAATCTTACGATTGCAATCTCCTTGTTTGTTTTTCGAGAGAGGGGTTTTTAATTTCGAAGTGACTTTCGGATTGGTTGACGAACAGTGTCCGGTTGGACATAATGGCCTCACTCACACACCTTCTGGTCTTACTCCTTCCGGCGTTGCGTATGAGAGTAACCGCCGCTTGTTTTGATGGTTAAGCGTAGGTGTCCTTTGGCTTTGGTCACTGTGACAGGCCAATACGGACTGAATGCTTTCAGTCGTGAGCGAATTTACAATCATATTAGGAATGCCACAAGGGAGGCTGTAGTAGCTCAGCCCAGCTATGAACTGCTACCTGGTCTTCAAGCTGGAAGTCTGGTCTGTAACCATGCGGTCATTGATTGTAGGTAGGTCGTGCTTGTTTAGTTGGGGACCTAGTAAAGCTAGTATAGCTAGTATGCACCAAAGACCATCTAGTCAACTGCCACCGAGACACCAGTTGCAACAACATTTTTTCCGAGTTGGTTCCAATTCTTCTACGCACGCTCTTAAAAATGTGGGAGATAAACGTTTTTTCAAGTTGACCATCACTCATTTGATCGCAGCCTTCGCATTCAGATGGACTTCCCAGCCAGCCTCTTTCGAAAAGAAGCACTAGACTCGAGTTTCGCTCTCATTAGAGCTCATCAATAGTGCATATCCTTGCCACGTCCGGGATGTGAACTCCGGCCATTACAATCGTGGGGCAACCGTGTTAACCACTGCGCCATTGACCTCACATTAGGCACGACCGAATTACCAAATCTGAACGCTGAACCACTCTCGCTTGTGAGCAATGGTCAGGTTGCCCGATCGTCTCGAGAGAAGACACAGTAACTGTCCTGTTCAGTAACCGTCCTTGCTCAGAGGAACTAGACGCTTCGTCCCACCCGGTCTAGTTTTCGTCTAGGATTGCAGATTGATCGCGCAGTTTGGGTTTCAAGGTCACGTCTGTTACGCGATTCACTCTACATGCCACCAGAAAGTTGCTTTAACGAGTCATCCTCATCATTGACGGAAGCATATCAGCAGTCGGTACCCACTAATAGTTTACCATGTAACAAAATGTCTAGGGATGCCACACCCTATTACGAATTTGTTGTTTGACCTAAATCGCCTGACTTCCAGTTGTCGTTTCGTGTCGCCGATTTCTGTGTTGATCATATTGGATGGCACATTCACTTCGGGCGAATTTTCATATTCCAATGTTCTTTGTTTCCTTCCATTCTGTTCCACTGGGCTTCTCCACAATTTCTCTCATCATTCTGATCCGACAGCTCACATATTCTGAGAGCGGACTGCAGGCTGCCGATGCGTCCATTATTCAATTATACTGTCGTATGTGTATCATTGTGTATTATAGCTAATGTTAGACACCATTCTCTTTTTTGCTGTTCAGATTGTCTCCCTCCCGAGACCCAGCTGAATGAACCTTTGTGCTCATTACGCAGTCGTTTAGCTGAACTTTTGGGTCTTCCATCAGGGGTTGGTACTCATGACAGCCCGTATTCGAATCACCATCTTAATGTAAGTTGCATTTTTTTGCTACCCCTTATTTGGCGTTTGAAAGTGAGTACATTGTTGGTCAAAATGCCCACTTTCACCGAAGTGGAAAAAAGCTGGATGCAGGTCATCACACAGCTATTTCTGGAAGCACCTTAGGCCAGTGAATTTATCCTTCTCCTTGTACTGCGTGAACCTTAGTCTCAAGTAAACAACCTATTATTACCAGTGTAAATGGATCAGTTTATTTAATGATCCAAATATATTGTTGGTGAGGTACTCGTCATACTGATCTACCAAATTTTCTCTAAATGCGTTCAGCGGGGCTGTTTATAGGAATCCGTGATTGCTCTAATGAGTACCCTGTCAACATTGGGTTATCTGGAGTTTTTTTCTATTGACTGAGTCTGATCGCCCGGGTACTACGAAACATATTCAGTTGGTCTGAGATGACTGGTTCGAACTCCGATAACCGTGGTTTATCGCGTCTTCTCTATCCGGAAAGACTGGTGAACGTTTTCTATCGAAAGTAGACTAGTACCAGTGGGGTTTTCCATTTTATTACTTTTTAAGTCCCTTCCAAACAGGCAACTTCAATGCTTCAGTTAGTTCTGTAACATTTCTCCCTCAAATGTCTTATTTTCCATATTTTCATCATCATCATCATAGACAGCAATACACCAGTAGTTCACACCAATGCTTAACTGCCACACAACCATGAAGAAAAAGCCAACCCTATATAGGAAGAGAAAGAAGGAAAAAGAATGGGACGGGAAGGGACCTAACTACTCGAAATGACTACGTCCAGATTCAAACATTCAGCATCAAGGTGCCTACACCTTGCAAACAAACAACCGAGCTGCAAGTGAAGAGTAAGGCGTCATCAGCGGGACAGCTTCCTTACGGCTTTCACTGCATCCGTTGACATTGTTTTACTTTAGGTCCATGAAATCCTGCGCTAACCGACCAGAGGAGTCTCAATTTAGACAGCATACTCCAATAGCATCGTATCGGCCAGAGTCTTCGATGGAGTTGCCGAAAACAGACTCGAAATTATGACGTCCCTCTCCGCTTGTGTAACCATGTTTCCGTACATCATCCTCAGGGCAATATTCACTGCATTGGTTTGGTGCTTTTCCGGCCTTTTCTGCTGACGCGTTCTTTGAGAAACGGTGTAGTTTGTATCCGTTCTCTAGGCCTACGTTGTGTGCTTTTTTGACGGAGTCATGAGGAAAATCCTTTGTGGATTGGGCTTTTGGTTAATTAAGGTGGTGTCATAAAGAGTTTTATTTTATGCATATTATCTAGAGAACTCTGAAGAAATGAACATCAGAGAAGTAAAACTGTTTATCGATTCTGCTGGTCATTTGTAGCGCAACACTGCTGTTCCGTAATTTTTTAGCTGCGTTTGATGGGGGTAAACCTTCCGTTCCGTTCGATTCATCGGACTTACAGCCGCTCTGATAGACTACGCATGGTTACGAACTATTAAAAGATTTAGTTGGCACATGGTGTGGAATCCGGTTGCGCAATCCACAGTTGTGCGCTCAGAAGAAATTTGTTCAGACCCTACGGTTACCATGGCCCCCCATTACCCACTTGACAACTCCGGAGGTCAATTTTGTTACTTAATTGCCGTCCAATTCACAACCGTTTGATGTAGTTATGTGACTAATTGCTCTTGATTTCTTCTCGCTTGACAACCATGATGGTATAAAATGTTATGTAATTGGCCCGATGATGAATAACCGAAAACAGACTGTTCGCCAAAATCACCTTTGTCTTCTAATGAACTCATGGGTCTATTCGAATCGAAACCGAAAACAGACTGTTCGCCAAAATCACCTTTGTCTTATATTTGTAAAACTTGATATTTAATATTCATTGGCTTACTTTCCAGTTCAACGGTTGCAACATGTGTAATTACAACCCAGAGTACTGCTGAGAAATTGATAGCACTGATGTCTGAAGTTCAACTTTTCGGGGTTTACAAAGCAACCAACTGACACGAAGTTCGTGAACGCCGCAGAATTTTAACCACACATTAGCTTTATTCTCCAGAGACTCAAAAGTGTGACCACACCACTCCGGACAATAGGAGGCATAATCCCCAACAGGTGATAAATGTAAATTTTGGATAGTCCATGACTTATATACATCATGTCTGCTTCCCGCAACTGTTTGCAAACAAAAACTGGTGAAATATATAAAATCAATCATCGGACAGGAATGTCTGCCAGCTTAAACAAGTTGTAGTCCTGCTCTTGAAGCATTGCTCGTAAGATTTGCTGGGGTCGAGGATTTGACATATACCATACAGTTATCACACAGAATCACAGGATGGGTTGTGTGTCACCTTGGACCAAAACGTAGTATTTCAATAAGACGTCAATTCTGTTGAAGTTCAATGCTCTCCACTCAGATGTTAGTGTTGCAGTTGAACAGCTTATCTGACTGAAGATGTGTGATAAGTGTGACCTATCAAATTGATACGCTCATGCTATATGCTTTTGTACAGCCTCAGACAATTCAACATTTCAAGTAAGCAAATGTTTATAACAAACCAATATGTGATAAGCATCCACTGAAAACCCAGTCCTCACAATATTGATCGAGAATTAAAAATGTAAGCAAACCAGCCCGAAGGCCGAGTGAAAAGATACTCACGTGTGCGACATACTAGTTGGTCCCCTTCACGTATGGCCACGTAACCAAATCGACAAAAACACTCATTCCTTTGCCAATTGCACAGACTGTTTTCCACGAGGGAATGGCAGAAATTGGCGTCTTTCTGCTTACACTCACCTAGAAACGAGAGACGATTGTTGTAGAAGTACCAGGGCAAGTTGAAACCATCTGAAGGATCGACGCTACGAAGTATCCATATGACAAACAACGTCCTAATCACGGTAAGCATTCAGCTGCCCGCTGAATCCATTTGTGTTAGACTTACCATAAATACTGGAGAGATTTTCAGTAATTTCCAGCCCAATGCTTCACATAATGGATGAGCTCTTAAGACGATCAACCGCGCGTAAAATAGTTCAAGGAGAGAGTTTGATAGAAAATGTTGGTATAAACCACATTCCTGCTTCTTCTACTTTTGCATAATTAGATCTCACTTTTTTAAAAACATCATTCGAATTACAAACAAGTTGCTGTCAAAATTCTGGTTCTGATATCTCTAAACCTGTCTCAATAAAACTGGGTCGGAAGGACATGCCTTCGAAAAGTATTTTGAAGTTTGTTCTAACATTTGTCTAGCTGATAAACACTATCCACAAACCAAAACACTATCGCAAAACCGATCGGGAGATGTTTAAAAAATTCACGCTAAACAGCTAGTGTTCAGACTGGACAAAGCTGGAGTGTATGGACACGGGAGGAACACAACCAACGTGAGATGAAGTGATGTGGCAGAATAAATTTCAGCCAAACAAGTTTTCGCATGGGAAATACGGTATTTTGTAATACGGCTAATACGAATTGTGATTCAAACGCTGGCTACTCCATACACTACCTCCATCCATTTCTCATAACCATAGATAAGAAACTCTGATTGCAGCTCTCTAAAGAACATAGTAAAAATAAAGGTACTGCAAGTTAATGGTATTTTGCAAAGCCTATATGCTCACGAAAAACGTAGAACACGACGTACACGAGACGAAATAATTTTGTACGCTCTCTTCAATTACAAACGTGTAACACTTGAAATTAATTACATCAAACCCAACCCTGAGAAGTCAGGATCTCGGCTGGATTCGAACCAAGGACACAAACAGCATGCTTAAACGCGATGAGCGCTGTACCAGCTGAGCTGTGGAGCCATACCAGTGGCTCAGAAGTTTCACATTTGGACTTGGTTACACACCCATGTCACTGTCTCATAAGGAATCCACTAAATGATCCAGAGGATCGACTGCCCCAGCAGTATAACTTAAAATAAACTAACGGCTAATTGAAAACCAGTGGATGAGTATCCATGGTCTTTGAATGCTACCTTGACCCTGGTCAGGGAAATCGAGGCAAGCGCAATGTAACTGCTAAGTTCTTTTGGACCGGAAATGGTGATTTTAGCGAGTCAGTAACAACCGGTCAACTTCAATCTCAAGTTTATCATGAAATGTCGAGGGCTTTAGGACAGCTGAACGCTATCACCAGAACAGCAAAGGACCATCAGTCCGTAACAAATAGTGAGATAAAATTTAATACGAAGTTTCAAATGCTTTATTCCGGACATGGGTTAAGAATGCCGATTTCACGTCTCACTGACAGAGAATGTCTAGACAGTCTGTTTTGCAAGTAGTCAAGAGCGATCCGTGATCGGTTTTATATCAGTATTTTCCTCATTATCGTGAAGTTTGCCGCAGAAAGCAGATTAACTTCAAGTAAATTGTTTTGTGGACACAAACTGAGAACAGAACTTAATTTGTTGAATCCTTTGCACACGTAAATTGCGAAGTTGACTGAGTTGTTGACCGATCAAGTGAGATCAGGTTCAGAGAGTGTTGCAAGCTTCATGGTCCTGACGCATCAAAAATACCTCTCATTAGAAACAGTTAGACCGCAATTTGTTGGCGCTTGGGCATTATAAAATCGTGAAAGCAATGTAAGGGAGCAAACTGAGAACATCGTAAAAAGTAAACAACAACGTCTTTTTAAAGACAGTGAGGCTTTAATGTCCATGGTTACTGTAATGAGGATAAAATACAAAGTGAATCTTGCGGATAATATGATACCGTAAACCATGCTTTAAAAATGTCTCCCGAAAAGAGAGCGTTTGTAGCAGGGGGTTAATACTCTATCCAGAAGAATGCACAAATAGCCGCAGTAGGCAGAAAGCATCAAGATGTTTGCGGTTTTCAGAAGGGAAAAACACTTCGAAAACTACACGTCAACAGTGTTAAGTAATCAACAATTCAATTCACACACTAACAAGGATGTTGCGACACAATATCCATTTACTTAAGTGCTCATCCTGTTAGGCAGTTCGGATTGGATCACAGCTGTAGTGATACATACTTGACCGCTCAAACAATGTCTCATTCAATATATCATTGCAATATCAGTTGCAGTGTGGTTTGCATAGACCGTACAGATCCGTGCATGTATTGGTGTACGATGGAGCATGTTCTCAATAGGCTGTTAACTGCAGTGTCAAAAAGCAACCTGCAGATATTAGCAAACTAGATTAACCCGACTTCATCAACCACCAAATTTATCATAACATCTTTTCACCTAGTTGACCCAATGGAATAGTTTAATATACTGCAATTTTATAGCAGCATGAGGCTGCCAACATTCAGTGAAGCAATGGTGTTCAGATGTCACGCAATGAGGACGCTGGTGCAGTTCTAATCCTCGCAGTGAAACTAACTGCATTATTATTAAGCAGAGGATTGGGATTTTTTGTTTCCTTCGTTCACTTTTTGCTGTACAGCGTTCATACAAAACTTGGTGCTTTTACCTTAACGACTGAAAAGAGAAATTTGAAACAACAACGTCTCGCTGCATGTCTTCCCTTTGTTTTGGCTAAGTGGACAGAAAATCCGAAGTTTTGAACTGTGATAACTGGCAGGTTCAAATTCGGAATGCGGACGAAGGAGCGGAAGTTCGTTACAACGACAGAAGGAGAATAAATTTCGTTAAACAGCAGGCAAGCGATGGTTGGAGAGTGCATAATTTCAACGAACAAACGTTTGATTAGTCTCTAGATAGAAAAACTTCTTTAAAAGGCTCAAGTTAGGAAGTGCGCTGCTCTCTGAAGTCTGCAGGTTAGTTGGAGAGTACGACATTCCTCTTTACTGATGAATATTCGTGGGTTATGTGTGTGAAATCATGATACGAAGGATCGTGAAGTCAGCATTACTCTTTGGAAAACACTGGCGGCAAACTTTAGCAGGTTGTAGATAAGTGTGTGAGCGCGTAACAGTAAGAAGTATTCGTAGGGGAATCAATGGTGACAAGAGGAAACAGTGAAAGCTATGGAGTCCCATGCAGTAATCAACGCCATATTCACATGTCTAAACTGTAATAGAATCAGTTTCTCCAGACTGGGGCTTCACAACCACAGGAGGATGCAGTGATCAGTTGTCTCTCAAGGAAAAGAGGTGAAAATATTCGCGGTTCGCAAAGTAAAATGTCAACTATGGTTAGCTTTAGGTGTAACCGAATGTCTCACGCTTCACGTGTAAATCCGCACAGCTGCCTTCAATGCTACTAATAGTGTACGTAAAAACTGTCTGAGTAAGAATACACTTGGAACAGTCTACATTTCTAACACATTGTGTCAGCAAACGTAGTACGGTAGGTAAGGACTAATTAAATCTAATATCTATCACTGCATACAATCACAATCATGTCTAATTTTTAACGTGAGGACTATGTAACCGAGTGAATTTAATCCTCATTACCTACCCACACATGAGTGTATCGCACAGCAAATTAGATGAAATATGTTAGGTCTGCTTGACGGAAGATCTCAACCCACGGGGTTGACAATCAGTGTTAATAAGTTTGTCACCTTGCTTCCATTACATAGGATAGAGTCTGCTGAACAATGCTTGCAGGCTCTCAATACTAAATGGTTGATTGGGATAACTTTAGTGAATTGATTGTGCTTGGAAGACACACATAAACGTGAACAGGAGCTCAGCTCATTTTGGAAGAACTTCTGTGTATTGGCAATGAGCTACTGCAGAAACGAAATGTGGTTTGAGGCTTCTTTAGGGCTCAAAATGTGTATGAAACCAAAAGCGGTAGGTAACTGCCAGTTGCATCCCGACCGAAATAATCAAACTCTCAAACTTTGTGTCACATACGTTTATAAAACGCTGGACATGCTTCCTAAAATATACTCAAGCTGCAATTTATTCATGCACTTTTTCAAACGTTTCGAACAGTTCTCGACGACACCACAACACAATCAGTCACAAAGAAAGTCTTACGAATATTCGGTGCCCTCGTTAACACCACGGTTCCTTACCCTATTCTTCTGAACACCAGGGTAATCTGTTTGTATGTGATGCAGCATACCAGAGTGGTACATTTAACTGTCCAAAAAATACCCAGAGAATAGGCAAAACATAAAATGTGTTATACTGCCTGTTCCTTCTCTCTTAAGTGCCACACCTTGAAGTCCCTATTCTTTGTGCCGCTGACGACTCTTGTCAACTCCCAGATTATGTCGAATATTTGTCCAATTTTGTACAACAACCGATTTCCCGTGCCAGCTTCCTGGCAGGTGACTACCGCACAACTACTTGATTGAGGCCCGGGTTGACTTTAAGATTAAACATCGCCCATACTTCGTCTCATATTCCACACAAACATGAATTTTCCATCCGGTCCCTATTAAGAAGAAACTGCCTTTACATTAGGTAAGAACGAAACATTGGAAGCGACTTCACTGGACTGCCAGATATGATGACTCAGTTTTGTTTATTGTGAGGTCAATAGCTCATCAACAAAATTGTTGCCACATTAGGACGTAAAGCGGAGTTCCAATCCTACTTTTGACAACGGCAAGTACTGCTAACTGGCTATAGCAGCATTAAAACTTAAGTCTGTTGCTTCCCTTCAGAAGGGTTGACTGGGAAGTTTTGTGAATAGAAAAGATACCAACAGCTTACTAGTTTCTTTGTATCATACTGATTTTGCACTTTCATGAAATGGAACCCATTCTGAACCAAAGGCCTAACATATGAGCCCGATCGGTTTAATCATGAATAAAACCGACCCTGTTCAGAAGAACCTTGTTTTGCGATGATACCGGCAACTTTCTTATCCCTTATTGTTCTGACCTCCATCGGTTGATCTAAATCTAATGAAACCAAGCTTATCTGATATTTTCATGTTAAAGTTTCGGCAGAAGCTGGCTGCAGATGTAACTAACCTGTGGTACTAGAGGTAGCCATTTGATCAACAAACATCAGCAAGCGTTACTTCTATACAAATGACAGATCATTTACTACAACGCTTAACTAGCTCTCATTTTAACCCCACTATTACGCTTGGACTGGAGATGATAAATTGTCCGCGGTTCGAAAAAGGCATTATTAAAAGACTGCCTGTAGGACTCTGGGTGGTAGGGCCAACTTATAAGCCGTGTGCCAGCAGAATACACATGAACAAATGTGGCTAAAGCATTATTCATAGGGAAGACACTCTTGCACAAAAATCGCACTGGGTCAGTTCCACCTTATAGTCTGGCGATAATCTTCATGTTTTTACAGGCAAGCGCGTTATATCTTGACAGTCACTTGATCAACGTGGATAAAAAAGGGAAATCTAAATCGTGGGATTGTCGTTCTTAGTTAACAAGGTAGTTACTGTATCTCTTCTCGGTGCGATAGAAAAGTCTTAATATAAATTGCAAACAAATGTCGCAAAACGTTTCCATGTGATAATTCTAAGAAAAGGCCAACATAATAGTCATCAACGTGTTTGTTTCATAAAAACATGATCGCCGTTAGTCTCACTATCAAGCCAGAAAGAGTCACTAGCAACTAGTCTAAAAGAAAGAAACATTGCTTCCGATCGACGAGAGCTGGCTGCACATATTATAAGTGCGAAAGCCGCAGTGATTCATGGACAGAGTTTAATGCGTATCCATAAAACGTTCATACAGCGTATCAGGAAGGAATCGTGTCTATACGATTGTGCATTTCAAAGTTGGCCACTAAACACAATATTAAATTTAGGTAAACTGTCATCTGATGCAGCTGCACTTATTGTAATTTTTGGTACTCAGAGATTTTAAACTTCTTCCCTAGCGATGTAAAACTGCGGAAGATGTTGCACTAGCAAACTGATAGATGTTTGGCCTTTTGATTAAAGGACTATTTAGAAATAGCCCAGTTGAGAATAATCTAAAATTTGGCTGGGTTCAAATCAGCGATAGAAAAAACAGCATGCCTAAACGTGACCGATGCTCTACCAATTAAACGAGAGCTCAGAAATGTTATGCTTGCACTCAATCAACTACCTACCACATTGTTTTATATTGAATCTACAAAACAATCCAGGGGATTAACAACCCCATCAACATCTACGAAGCATTTCAAGGTGGAATTCAATAACGTTGAGAAGTCTTGACTGAACAGTAACCCCTCAGGTTGTTTTAGGGATTACAGTTGAGATTGTGTGACCGTCAGGTGGCTAAGTGCGAACGTGACATTTTTCCACTCTTTGCGTGACTTCTCAGTTCAGCTGTTGGAGCAATTTTAGGCATGCTGTTTCTATCGAAAACCAAAGTTTCAGTAAGTGGTTTCCTTCTAAATTGAAGAACCTGCTAATCACTTAATAGTGACGGGATACTCATCTTGACAGATGGGAAATTCCACCTTAAAGAATGACTGTAATATCTTATAAATAAATGATTGACTGGTGTCAGCAGAATTTAGACGCAATCAGACCACTGATCAGGTTGTGGATTCAGCTTGTGAATTCATGGTTCCATCATACTATCCTAATCCACGTCTCTGGTAATACGCTATAACCCTCTCAGTCGGTTAATTCAAACCCACTTTACTTACTCAGAAACAGTTGTTAATGAACCCCACCTAATTCTGTGCCATCAACTGTCAATTTATCACCACGAATGATCATTGCATACTACGCCTTTTAATCTGATAAACTCGACACCGTTTAATCATTACAGTGATTTAATTAACCAAGTTCTGTCTTCCAACTGTTTTCTTCATATTAAAAGTTGGTGAGTTTGAGGAATTTACCCTAACTGGCAAGTCCTGGTTGATAATCAACAGTTTCGTTCAAAACTTTCAAGCATACTCCATTTTGTCCGAACTGGTTGACTGATTTATAGTGAACTTTCACGAAACTTGATTTATGACTGTTAGTTCACATAAAAATTACGATTCACCACCGTATCTCTGTTGTTAACACTTGATTTGTCGGCCAGAAAATTCTCGCTGTCATCAGTACCTCAGCGCAAAATAGTAAACTTTGTCCTGTGTCCTCATCAGCACAAAAGAAGTTCAGTTTATCAGCCAAGAGGCATCACATCGCACGTGGTCAACTGTTCGTTAATCTATTGCAATATAATGAATCGAGAGTTTTTTACGCACTTGATGTGGATCGCCATCTATGAGCGTATGTGGAAGTGGATAAGCAACTGCAAGTAGCAGCTGTCATGAATTTGTGTTAGCAACTGACGACAACATATGAAATGGTATTACTATCTTGCAAAACCGGTATTCTGATTTCACCGTTCAAAATTATACTTTGTGTTTTAGAATTAACACTTACTGTGTAAACATTTGCTTACCGTAAAGGGTGTGAACGCACAAATAACAAGTTTCATCAAGGTTTGTGTCAGTAAATTGCACGGTAGGCTCATTGTATCAGTAAAAGTTGGATACCACCCCAGAGGCTATATACCCTGTTCTCTGGAGCCGTCTTGTGGCTCATTCACATTGTGATCCAACGAAACTACCGACAACCATACAAGAACTCATCATGTAAATTTTGGAAGTTCGTTTCCTTTCAGTGAGTTTGCAAGCCTAATTAGATATAAGCTGTTTAACAGGTTGGAGTGCAGTTCTGTCCATTTGTCAGCTTCTGGACACTTCGAATCTAATGTATCAAAGTCAATCATGTGCGATTACACCACTGAATTCTATAAAAGTTCAATTTAGTAGACGAAGACATACGTGTAGTCGGCTCACCAATAACTTATCAGGATTAACATCGTAAAATATTCTGCGCAATTATATGATGGTTCCGATCACTTACTCACTCCAAGATTTTGACGAGGTTGGTATAATGACCAACTGGGGGAGATAGAAAGAAGTAATTGTGAGTTTGCTGTCACAAAAACCAAGACTAATGTTCCGTTGAAAACGTAACGACACATAATTGCAAACGAAATTCCATTGAAAGCAACGCGGTTGCTAAGTAGTTCACCACTCGCTTGACAAAACGAACAATAAACAGTAATTGTACTGTTAGTCCTTATATATTACAGGCTCCGCCAGCATCTTCTGCCAATAAGGTTTATTCTTGTCAGGTGAGGAATATGAGGCATTTTTAATGCATGCGTTCTTACCAATATTTTAAAGTTCAGCCTTTAAGATAGTCGACGAAAGTTTGCACAGATACGCCATTAGCTTCTTTCTGTCAAATGTGTATGGCAGATGAACAATTATGGTCCGTTGCCGTGGCATCATTTCGAGAGTTGTGGGAGGAAAGATATAATTGACCAGATGCTCATAAATTTGGACAGAACACTTCAAGTCACTTGCTAATGTGTATGTGTGTGTCAACAGTTTAGAGCCAAATATATTGTCGTGTGCCAATCTACAACCGAGAACAATGGATCCAGTTTTGACGAATGAAACTTGGCACTTTGGCTTAAAGGCATCTGTAGAGTGTCAACAGTAGAATTGCAACGTGAAACGCATACAGGATCTCAGAAGGACAAAACCTGGGACTCCAGAAGTTCTGCACACTTTCAGCCTGTTCACATTCAAAACACTGTTAAAAATTTCGACAAAAATGTTACACAACCTGCAAGTAAGTGACAATGACAGTTCAGTCAACTATATTTGCGACATTCATTTTGGATAAATCGTCCCCGGGGTTGAGTACTTAGATAATGGGATGTTCCGCGATTGGGAAATTTAGTCGGCAAACCTTTCAGCACCAAACGAGGTGACACCATGTAATAGTTAGCAATATTCAATAGTAATCTCGAATGTACTTGGCTTGAGCCCAGAGCCGGTTTCTACACAGTAGCAATAACGCGCAAATGAACCAACGGAATCGTGATAGAATCCGTATTGTGCATAGCCTAATTATTCGTGAAGTTGAACAACAATGACAATGTTCAGCCGAAAATTACGTTTACTACACATTATTACTGCGTAGGTGGTTCAGCGTATAGTTTGGGACTCAAACGTATAGGCTGAAATACGCACCGATGATGTCACGTCGTTTGGTGATGAAACGTTTGCAATCTAATTGCCAAGCTCCGCGATCATTCCAATACCCGAATCGTCCCCATTAATCCCATTTTCAGGTTCACAAGGTACACGGAAAATTTGTAGATTATAGGACGGTGATAGGGTTTTTGTTCATCTGAATCCGTGTGGGACAATTTGTACCAGTAATCATCGATGAGATCACAGCGCCAGACTGAACTTCAAAGGAATTGGCATTATCAAAAGTATGTCAAAGGTTGAATTTAAATTTGTTAAAGCAGTACCTGTCTGCCAAACTAAGAAACCTACATTCTACAGAAAATTTTATTTTATTATTCAAGGTGTTTCATACTAGGCGTTACATTTTTGATACCCAACAACTCATCTCTTTGAATAGCTTTCTCTCTTTACCTAGACTTGTGTGAAAATCTTGGTATTAGGGGGGTTATTTTGATATAGTTCGTTTATTCAACGCAGTATTTTGTGAACTCTTCTTATCGCATCTCAAAGACAAAGCCTCATAAAAGCCTTTTTTATCCCAAATTAGTCACACAGTTACTGGAAGATTCAATTGCTTTCTCCAATATTTCAGCTCCAAAATCTCCAGTCTCTTTTCCGAGGTTGGAATTCAACTATCCACGGATAAATGGTTTATTCACGTCAAACCTGCAAAAAAGTCCTGAAAAATTCATGTATCGTAAAATCGGAGAAAACCGACAACCAGTTGTAGTCGTGACAATAAACAACATTGATGACGTCTTTTATATCCAACCCCATGAAATCTGTCAGTGGTATCTGGTTGTGAACACTACCCACATTATGGCACTAATATTTTTCCTCCCGTAGCATATAGACTACCGACCAACTTACGAATTATATAGTAAAATCATGTGTAAAGACTGGATTCGTATGACGTTTAAGAATGAATCTCAGGTCTTGATGTTTTATGTACATCATTTCTTTTTAATTACGCAACTCAGGAGGTGGGAAATGAATTTAGCAGTAAGATAAATTTGGTAACAAGTTTATTGCCAATCAGTAGAGTTGCTGGATCCAACGTCAACTGGTTAAAAAAATCCTTCTTCGCTGGTCACTCTCCTGGACTGGATTTAGTGGGTGGCTGAGGTTAAATGCGACGTTTCTGATCCCGCGTATTTTCGTAGTTCATCTGGCAAAGTAATTGCCACACCTGGGCACGCTGTTCCCAGTGCCTGAGCAAATACAGGTGACGCGCAATTTTTACTCAACTGGGTCATTCAACATCATTTCACATCCACTTGAAACTCGAACAAACGTGAACCGCTTGACATTGATGAACGAATATATCATGACTGGTACCAGTAACACCCGAACACATTCACCAACACCCCCACCCTCCCCCAGTAGACTGTTATCTGTACCACTTCTCTAATCTTAACGTCCTGTTAAACTCGTCATAAATTCAAATATAACCCGCACGTATTCCCATGCAATTGTAAAAGCCTGATGAGAATTACCGAAAACAGTTGCAAGATTGATTCCTTTATAAGTTGTCCGATATGTCACACTACTTACAAGTAACGAAAAATTGAACATGAATTACTTATATCTCGATTCCCAAAATTTAAATCCCCTAACTTTTTATAAACTCGCCTTTGCGTTTGATGTTTCGAAGTAACATTTGCCCTATGTATCACAGCGCTGGTCCAATTACTTCATTTCGTTTATACCGTTCGCAACGCGCAGTGTATTCGCTTTACAGCGACCGTTTTCCCGAAAATGTTAGGTTTCCTCACCTGTGCGCAGCGACTTGCCATTCAATGGTTATAACCAACGTGGTTCGTATCCCTATTTTTACCTGTTTTTACTGGTTGCCTCTTTCTGCGCTTGAGTTTTTCACCTGAATTCTTGTGGACAGTTTTGGTTTGCTAAACAAACATCGTCAACTGTTATATACGGTCGTAAGTTTGAAATGAACTCTTAAATACGTCTATGACTTCGCCTGTCAAATGTGATCGTTTGAACATCCACTTCCCCTTAACTTGTATAATATACATTAAATCCAACGATGTCGTACAGTTAAATGGTGTCATTTTTAATGTGAGAAAAACGCTTGAAAAATACGTCCATTACTTAGCTGACGACCAGCGAAGTGGACTGACAGTTTTGTGATTGTCGGGAACAAACAAAACGTATTAAAACTGTAATATCATTTACAATTTTGAGGTAGGTACTTAACAGGTCACCGGAATGCGTATGTGGTGAAAACCTATTTGATTCACTGCTTATTCAAACCCCGAAACAATAGAAGATGTAACCGAGGGTCAGTCCAAATGTCGCGTAGAAGATACCGCGTTAGGATTGGACGAAGTGTCTAAAAGTTAAGACCTTGTCATTCTTTGTTCGGCATTGCACCAGTTAACCTGCAGGTTTTGACTGTATTTGCGAATACGATCAGCCAATGGTAGGCTGTGATTTCTTTTATACTGTCGTACGTCCATAATTTTGACATCCTGTTGCATGACTAACAACTGTTCACTGCAACCAGTACGAGGTCTTCTCTGTAGTACTTGCATGAGAGGTTTCAATTCGAGTACGATTTCTAGAGCCATTCGAAGTCCCTAATTCCGAGTGTTACAGCGTAATACAAGTGTGCTTATGTATATGGTTTTTGGGTTTTTAGAAATTAAACACTATTTTTTGTTTAGCTTTTCCGCTTGTTCTGGTTGATTTTTGTTAACGGATTTGACCAGCTGATAATCAAAACGTAATAACTGCATTTGACTAGTCACAGTGTTCCATCCATTCAAATTTGAATTCATCTCGCACAAAACTCCTCTAATGCATTCCGTGTTATCTGTCAGACAATGAGCAAACATACTTCAGCTTTTACTGAAGCGCCTGCTACACACCGTTTGAAATCAATATTAGGAAAACAGAAACAGATGGTTGGAAACCTATCGGTACCTTGATAACAATTTACATAGATTGCGTTTTTGTCTAAGTCTTATTTCTTTACCCTTATTCTTTTTGTCCACCTTACCCCTACATCCGCATCTACTATCATTAGTTTCGATCACATGACCAAACGATGATTGGTCACTATGAAAAGTTTGCCTGTAGGCTTCCACACGCCCTAATGTTTGTACTTCATCTCGCATATGTAATTGAAAAGATCGAACGGTATTATGTCTAGGCTTTCATCCTGTCTGGCTATCGATGCGTTCTTCAAGTTTATTCGGAGGAAACATTGTTTCTAATACTCCTGCCGCATCAAAACAAGTGTCCGGCTTCAACTAGTTCATTTCATTTCGTGCAATTTAGTCTTTGAAAGTTTCAGCTGGTGTAGCAGCATTCAAAATCTCTACTACTGGCCAGTGTACCGCAGCAACTGTGAGTATCCACTCAAGTTTGAGTAAAAGTAAAGTCCACTGCACTGATTTCACAAATATTTGACCGATATTTATTTGTGGATATTTCTTGAACCACATTAGGTTGCTCCAGCTTTGCCTACAAAAGTTATTCTAAACCAGCTGCATAGGTTCCAAGGTCGCACTCGGGTGTCACCTGACAGTTTTTGAGGGCGAGTTATTGTGGTCCTTTGTTGGACAAATAATATGATTTGATCATAGGGTACCTTTACTCGCGTTGGCCAAGGACGTACTTCTACAACTGACAGTGAGTTGATTTTGTAACCGCTGCTTTAAAAACCTTTCGGCCTAAAATTGATTCTGTCCAAGTTGGTAGCCGACGGCTGCAGTCATTTTGTGGCACGAAGCTAGAAGTTTGGTGAGTATTCACTGACGGTATCTTCGATTAACTCAGCGCAACTGAGAATTCCGGATGCAACCTGAACATTGTTATAACATCTCTTAATTCATCCGCCTTTGCTTAGCTGCTGAAAACTTTTGATGTAGCACTGTGTACAATGTGCAACTAAAAGCAGCCTTGTCGGGACTGGTGATACAAAGAGTAAGTCATGCTGACAGGTGGAGGCACCTCACGAAAGTAGGCCAGTAAGTATGCTTATATCTACACGAGAACGAAAGTCACTAAAATTTCAACGTTAAGATGCACAAAACATGACACCTAACCTGACAAGCATCAGTTAGATTTCAGTCTGTCACCGTTACCGAAGCCGAAGCAAGTCTACACACAACCGTCACCGCAAGCGGCTTGCGCCAAACCACTTGTGGCTCTACTCACGCACTGCATCCAATGTAAACCCGAAAGAATGAGACCAGGGTGCGGGTGAGTGAGGCTTTCATGTTCAACCGGCCAATGGTGACTTGTCAGTCGGTAGACTAGGTCGAAAATGAAACCGCCATATCGCAAGAGCTAAACGGAGAGAGATTCCAGTGATACGATCTGAACAGGGAGGAAAAATAGTGGGAATATAATGCGAGAAATGTTCTAGTATGGGATACATGCTGACGTATTCTAAATAAGATAAGCGGGGAGACAGAACTGAAGGTTTGACTGGAGAAGAACTGACAAAACATTCACCACACGGCATACCAACAAAGTGGAAGGAAAAGAAAGCCAAGGGACCACAGACACCTATGTTTCTTGAAAGGAATCATCATCATCATCATCATAGACAGCAATACATCAGTGGTTAACACTAATGCTTAACTGCCACACAACCATGAAGAAACAGCAAACCCTATATAGAAAGAGAGAAGGAAAAAGAAGGGGACGGGAAGGGACCTAACTACTGAAAATGACTACGTCCCTATTCAAACATTCAGCATCAAGGTGCCTACACCTTGCAAACAACACAACCGAGCTGCAAGTGAGAGTAAGGCGTCATCAGCGAGACAGCTTCCTTACGGCTTTCACTGCCCCGCGTCATTAAATGCACTCACTTCACAGACAGCTCGGACAAACAACGACAACATTCACGCCACTGAGCTCGATTAGCCGCCATCTCACCTAGTGTCTCCAACCACCGACTCTGTGAGTCGCGAGGACCCCAGCCCGGGAGACGAACACGACCCACGGTGGCCAACCCCTTCGTGAACGACTTCATTTCCCTACGCCAGGTCATTGTCTGTCCACCTCGCACCTTACACCAGTCGATCGCAGTGTCAGCGAATAGTGCTCGGTGTGGAAGACGACTAACTGGCATTCTTAATACATGACCTAACCATCTAAGCCTGTGTAAACGTAGAGATTGGACAAGAGAACTCGTCTGACAATCACTACCAAACACCCGCTTCCTAACCTCCTCGTTACTTACGCGCTGATGCCACCCGATACGAGCGATTGAACGCAGACATCGGTGGTCAAATACTTGAAGACGGTTCACGTCTTCTACCCTGAGCGGCCAGGTTTCGCTGCCGTAAAGTAATACGGCCCTCACCGTTGTCTTATATACACGACCTTTAAGCTTCAGAGAAATACACCTCTGTCGCCAGAGATGCCTCAAGTTAGCGAATACCGCCCTAGCCTTAGAGATACGCGCTTCTATTTCATTCCCTACACCTCCACCGCTGCTGATGCAGCTTCCCAGGTATACAAACCGGTCAACAACCTCCATGACTACATTGAAAGGAAGGCGAGTGATTTTCCAAACGACCGTGGTCGTTGCTCGATGCGAACAATAAAAAGTGGATGACCGACGTAATCCGTTTGAGCCCAACATGCTCGCTGTCTCCCTTCCAGCAGTATGCTACGGGTGTGTTGATGACCCACCAATTCCAAACAGCCAATGCATTCATAACCGCAAACATCGCAACGCCATATAGTCATGTTAACACGACCTAAAGCACCGAGTGCTTCCTTGTGTATCGTGCGCTCCTGTTCACGGCCGCGCACTTGCTGTTTATTGGACTTGCGGACGCCCGTCAAGATCATATTTCCCGGACCGTGCGGTCCAACGCTAAGTCCTCCCAAGATCCAAAATCATCGTTATGACGCGAAAGACTTACCTGCATAGGGTCCTGCTACCTCACCACCCGCTTCAGAATGCGATCATCGTCCATCCGACGGACGTGACCTAACCAACGAATCGGATTCAGCATCAGCATGACTGTCATCTTGTCTGTGTCCGCTCACCGCAATTCCTCAGTGTTCTGAACCGTGTCCGACCACCCAGTACCCAAGATGTGTCTCGGACATTGCGAATGGAACCCGCTCAGATAGCGCACGTTCAACTGATACAATTTCCAAGTTTCATTGTCGTACAGCAGTACAGACAACACAACTGAGCGAAAGACAGGCGGTCTAGTGGCCATCATCAGGCTGCGTTTTTTTCCCAGACACGTTTTCCAAGATGTCCCAAATCAGCACTAGCTTCTGCCACACGAGCTGTCTTCTCGAGGTCCGCGGATAAATCTGCCGATAGACTGTCACCCAAGAGGTCTGTGCAGCTGTCAACGGTACGTCCGTTGGCGCGAATTTAAGGTGCGCGTACACGAACAACGTCTGCGCCCGGAGAAGGCTGAACGAAAGGAAATGTTTTGCTTTGTTGATACCCACTCCAAACTTGGATGCCGCGGCTGCGAAAGCCGTGGCCAGTTAGTGTAGTTCGTCTTCGCTGTATTTGAACAGCGCGCTGTCACGTGCGAACGTAAGTATGCGCACCGCTGAACTGTGGAACCAGCTTAGGGCGTCTAAATGTCGACTGTTCAGTAGGCACCCTTCCTTGCGGTACTCATCCTCAACGCCATGCTTTGTCGAAATTCGCCGACACTCACTGGTATATACACATTGTAGCATATACGCTAACATGCATTCACACACATACATGTCGAAATATAGCGCAAGCATACATGTTCGCAAGGTTGATTCCACGGTTGAGTTGATGGGAGAAGACATTACAATACTGCATGATATGACAAATCCTTTACATGTGCTTAGGCACACCTGCATTATCTGATAGTGGATAAAGTTACAGGATAGCTCTCTCTCTCAAACCCGACGGAAATTAACGTCATCACCATACCAACTAGTGGGTTCTGTTGGTATTGTAATCCCCCACTTCTTCGAAGAGGTGTATTTTGAATCAAGGTGAAGAGAGTCAGAAAGTTGAAAATTGTCAGAAAATTGTCAGAAATTGTCAACAAACGTGGAAATTCTTATCCCAGTGAAACGGCTGTATCTCGGCGAAAAGACCAGCTGAGAAAATTTAGCAAGCATATTATTGGGAATACAGTTAAACATGCTTGCTACATACCTGAAGGGTTTTACGGTCATTAGGACGTTACTGTTAGTTATGACTCCACAAATACCGTTTGTGCGGGCAGCTTGTATATACTATCACAGCAACTTAGTTGTATAGCGTTGCAAGCAATTCGGGAAAGTGTCTCTCTGTATAAATATATTTCTCTTACCTAATTATGGTAGGGGTTAAATTCATGTTCAAATTAATCCACATATATTGTTAACAGTATCCAACTTCCCAACTTAAACCAACTCAGACCATTCGCATTCGTTGATGGGCTCATTGTAGTACCACTCCAGGTCCATTTCTAAGTTTTCTCATAAACCAGAGTCGTTATTCGCTTTTACTTCCGGAAGTTCACTTTTACGAGCTAACACACATGAGCTGAATTTCCAGACTGAAGTTTCTGACTACGGATTCTGTACTATCAACAGTATTCGCAGATTATTAATCACAAGGATTGATATTATTCTGGAACAAAACGGTAGTCATGTTTTCTTTGTATCCTGACCTTTTTGATCATGATCGAGAGGGACACTGCTTGTTTGGGCTTCGGACTGTGGCTCGTCTCTACAGGTGCTTTATGGGGTACGACTCGGAAATGTTTCTCAGCATGTGGCTTTGAGATGCATCTAGTAACCCAACACATCTCTGACAAAATCACAAGTTACCACGGTCCGAAGATGTGGAATTATGCTCTCTGTTTGCTCGTGCCACACCGCACACTGCTATACAGAACATGTTCGGCCCGCCCAATAACCCTCGCCGTGTAACCCAAATGATGAGGTGATGTAGACACATTGCTCATCACCCCTACCGTTATTGTTCACTCACTGCTGTTTGTAGCGACACCATGAAATATTTACACTTAGTGCTCCTATCGTGTTAGAAATGGAGTTCTGCTACGAAATACAAAGCATCTCAATTATGGTGTATTGCATCGAAACGATAGAATTGCCATTTTGTTTACACTTGGCTAAACACCTCAGTCTGATCAGCGTTCTGATCATCTCCTAACTGAGGAAATGGAATTGTTGGCACAGACGAAACCTTGATTAACAAAGTCAAAACTGTTCAATTCATTCTATCAAGGCACAAGGTAAGCCATCGAACCACATTTCCTGGCCTATATCCTGTGTGGTTTGACAAAACGTTCTTGCCGCCAATTACGGTCCATTTTCAAATAAGTATTGTGTGCGCATCACTATCGATTTCCGTTCACGTGAGCTAAAAGTTTACTTTACCACTTTGCGCTGGGCTACTTTTAAGACTGGGCAGCCTCTTAAACATCTATTCGTGTAGGTGTATCACAGTTCAT
Source organism: Paragonimus westermani (assembly GCA_008508345.1). NCBI lineage: Eukaryota > Metazoa > Platyhelminthes > Trematoda > Plagiorchiida > Troglotrematidae > Paragonimus > Paragonimus westermani. The sequence goes on from QNGE01004105.1 coordinate 62,563, forward strand.
CACAAGAGTCACTGGAATTCACTTCATTGCACATATTGTGGCTAAATGTGTGAATGCTGGAGGTTCCTGACCGTCGTAATCCAATAGTAAAGAGGAGAAATTCTACCCTACAGTGGACAACGCAAACAATTCCACTGGTGCTTCTCCGTCTGCTGAGGTTGACCATGGAGTGAACGACAGTCTAATGTTTAACCGAAATGTGTGCATTTAGTTACTCTGATAGACCGCCGGCGATATTCAGTAACCTAGATCTACGAACGAATGTACGACAGTTTGGAGCTGCAGAAATGGTCATTATGTTGGCAATAAGATTTGCCTCTTCAAAATAGTAACATATATATCATACAGTCATTGGAAGATTCTGCCAAATACAAAATTTATTGAAATGTCTGTCACAATGTTGCCATTCAGACGACATATTTTATAATATGTCTACTTCCAAGAACGTATGATATGTCTTGCTTGAGTGTTTTCAAATGAAGAAGCACATGAAATTGTTAATAATGATAGAATTAAAAAGTAAATACTCACACATATATACGAACAACTGTAAGAGTGAAAGGTGAATACCGTTCGCGTAAACATGATGTTCACTTCCAGTCTGATGGTTGCATCAGATACGATCAAGCCTGACTTACACATTTCACGTATTTTGTTAACAACACCCCACAGTATGACGCCTCCTGTATTTGTAACCGCTTTCTGACCCAATCGTGTTCGGGATTTTATGTATGGGCTTGTCTTTCTAACTCATTAGATCACTGCTCATTCCGTTAGACCTATAAGCGGTTATTGCTGAGTAGTTCAGTTGTGGAGTACATTGATTTAGCACCATGTGCCATGGCCATCAGAGGTTCATTAAGGTGTTTCTACTCTAAATCCAAACTCGCCTCTTGTAAGAACACAGGCGTTAGAAAAACTTGTTTCATCAGGTTCATTACTACTGTACTCATCGTCCTCGGCCAATAGGTTTTTACCTCCTCTAAGATGGTGTGATGTTTTGCCCTGTTGCAGTCTGGACAAAGAGCAGAGACTGATCCACCGCTCCAAACAATATTCTTATTCGCTTGATAAAACCCATCACGCGCACAACAATGAGAACAGAAGGAAAAAATTTTTGGTCGCAAAAATGAGATGATGGGATAACGAATTTGGGTGGAGAATAGGAATTATGTGGGGGAACAAACGAAGAGTTTGCTTCGTGACGCTTTTAATCTAGCCGTCCCTTTTTATATATTTAAGCAATAATTCGACAGATTTTTGTTTAGTGAAATACAAGAGGATACATAATATCTACAATTTTATGCAGTTTTGTGACACTCGTCATTATACTTCTGTACTCATAAAAATACATACCCATTTCCTTTTTAGTGAAATGCGTATAAACTTGTACACATACTAAGGCACTGATGCATGTTCACATGCCACTGTTAATTCATACATGGTTGGCGGTTTCCGAATCGGATTAGTCTGTCACAGTGACCGAAGCCAAAGGACGCCTGCGCTTATCCATCACTGTAATTGGCTTGCGCTGCACCAATTGCAGTTCCACCAACACACCACATATCCAGTGTAAACCCGAAGGAATAAGACTGGGAGGTGTGCCGGTGAGGCCTTTCTGTCCAGCTGGCCAATGCTGGTTAGCCACTTGATTGGCTAATAAGGAAAGGAAACTCTTATCTCTCGGAAACTAAACAGAGAGGCTGCAATGACGAGATCTACACTGAGAAGAGAGATTTTTGAATTGTAATACAAGAAGCGTTGCAGTATAGGGGTGCAGGTTAGTGCATCCCAGAGAAGATAAGGATGAAAAGCAAAGTTCTCATTGGACTATGAAAAGCCAGGCAGACAATCCACCATACATTACATCAACAAAGCCGGAGAAAAGAATGGGTAGAAGACCACAGACACTCAGGTTTCTGAA